>VSMD01011332.1:0-155177 GCA_008750895.1 Mirza zaza | reverse complement strand
AGACAGAGTCTCGCTTTGTTGCCCAGGCTAGAGTGAGTGCCGTGGCGTCAGCCTAGCTCACAGCAACCTCAAACTCCTGGGCTCGAGCAATCCTGCTGCCTCAGCCTCCCGAGTAGCTGGGACTACAGGCATGCGCCACCATGCCCGGCTAATTTTTTTATATATATATTAGTTGGCCAATTAATTTCTTTCTATTTTTATAGTAGAGACGGGGTCTCGCTCAGGCTGGTTTTGAACTCCTGACCTTGAGCAATCCACCCGCCTCAGCCTCCCAGAGTGCTAGTATTACAGGCGTGAGCCACCGCGCCTGGCCAGTAGTGGCACTTTTTAAAGTTTAAGAACAGTTGGGAAGCAAAACTGGTTTAACAGAAAACATTGTACTCCATTCTTTCCCTTTGGCAAACGTCAAATTCATTAAATGATGCACACACCCAGAGAGCAGTGTAAATAGCTATATTGCCACATGCAGGAGAGGGAATACTTTGTACATGGGACAGAAGACTGGTGGATACCAGAAAAAAATTCCTTCCATTTTTAAGTGAAGGCCAAGTTGCTCAGATCTAGGAGAAAGAGTAGAAATATTCGCCTGTGAGGTATGGCCATTTTATCAGCTGACTTTGAAAATAATCAGAATCAAGCAGTCATTTTGGTAGATAACGAAAAGACATTGACAAGTACAGAAGAAAAAAGCCAAGGCCTCCTAGATAGATGGTCCTCTTTCCCCCAGAGACCCAAGGTGAAGGGCTGGAAGAGGTGATCATTTTCTTCTTTACAGATGGACAGTCATGGGAGGACTGTAATACCCTTGGCCTAGGCTCAGACAACTGGGTGATACAGGGCAGACCCAATTGCTCTTGCCCTCAAATTCAGGTTTGTTGACACTTTTTTTTTTCTTGGAGACAAGAGTTTCACTTCGTTGCACAGGCTAGAGTGAGTGCCATGGCATCAGTTTAGCTCACAGCAACCTCAAACTCCTGGGCTCAAGTGATCCTATTGCCTCAGCCTCCAGAGTAGCTGGGACTACAGGCATGTGCCACCATGCCCGGCTAATTTTTTGTATATATATATTTTCTTTTAGTTGGTCAATTAATTTCTATTTTTAGTAGAGACAGGGGTCTCACTCTTGCTCAGGCTGGTTTTGAACTCCTGACCTCGAGCGATCCTCCTGCCTCCGCCTCCCAGAGTGCTAGGATTATAGGCGTGAGCCACCATGCCTGGCCTATTGACACTGTTTTAAACAAAGTGATTAAAGCACTTTCCTTCCTCAAAGTTTTAAGATGTTAAACCTCAGATCTAGGAATTAAGACCCTTCCCTACCACTAATTTCAAGGGCAGAAGTCAACATGACACGTAGTAGAAATATATACTCAACTTTACTGCATTAGGAAAATTAAATTAAGCCACATGGTGGCCATGATGCTCACGTCCTGAGCAGGCTTTGTCATCCCACCACCCCTTCAGTCCACACACACACATAAACACACATGCTAAGCTAGAGGAAGGACTTAAAAATGTAAAACAATGAGAACAGGACATTGAATACACCACCTTCCCTCTCCCTAGAGCCAACCTACACACCCCACCCCTTCAACTGCTTTCCAAACATAAAGCTGTCATGAAGAGAAGCTGAACCCTTGGCAGATGTTTAGGAAACAGGGTTGAAAACATCATTTCCCAACAGCTGAAGTTGCAGCCCAAGTCCCCGTCTAAGAGCTGTCAGAGCCATGCTGCTGAGCACAGCAAAGCACATAGCAGATGCTGGAGAGAAGAGTGAGATCACTCCATCCCACAGCCATAGGTAACCTGTGCACACTTGTGTGTTAAATAGGTTCTTTTCTCAGGACGAGGAGCATCCAGTTGGATGGGTTCTGCAAGGCCCAGTAACAGTTAGTTCCCTGGAAACATGAGAGTTCAGTTTGCCTGCTACGAAATGGGACACCTGGCTGCACAAGTTTGGGTCAGTGTTCTCAGGTATGGCCAGTGCAAGGAAGGTCTTTATCCTACTCCTCTGACTAGATGGTCAGGAAGGCCCTGGCGGGGCGCTGGGTTGGCCAACTGACTTCTAGTAATCCAGGAGCTCCCAGATGATAGGCTCTTCAGTAAGCTCCCCAGGGACTCCATCAGTCTAACGAAGATTGACAGCAGGGTCAGCACCACACCCAAGAGGTAGAGGTTCAACACATGCCTCATGGCTGAAAGGACCCCACTCCTTTGCAGAGCGGTAGAGTTGCCTTCTGCTTCCAGAGGGCTTCCGGATCCTGAGGAAAGAGGAAAGAATTAATCTACCACTTTGGAGATATGCATACATCCAGCCCTGACCCTCTGTCTCCCCAGAGAGCTAAGGAGAGGCTCAGCCAGCCAGGGAGACAGGGACCAGTGGATGCTCTTCCACAGCAGAATCTCCAGGTACATTTACACTACAAACCCCATGGCTTCAGAGCCAGTCTTGCTTCTTGGACTAATTCGAGTACTTCTTAAAACTTGTACTTCTCTTGAAGACTTTGTTTCTGCCAGGTGCAACGCACAACCCCTGTGCTACAGAGCAGGTACCACTAACCTTCCTGAAGTATAGGCCGAGTCCTTTCGTGGGGGGTGGGGGGGAGAAGGGAATATAAGAACATGCCCTAGAGAAAGCAAGCTGCCTAGAAGTCTCCTCCACACCACAGTCAGATTTAACATTTCAAAAGTCAAAATAAGTCTTTGAGGGTCAAATCCATGAAGTTCATTTGTTCAACAAATATATCTTAAATAATTGCAATATGTTAGGCACTCTGGAAGGTATTAGGGCCACACAGCAAACCTTGAAGCCATAAACGCTGCCCACATAGGGTAGTCACCACACAACACGCTGTGGTAGGAAGGAGATACTTTGGGAGGACAAGCACGGACGCCTAACCCGCCACAGGTGAGCATGGGATGAAAGGGCCACGTGGATCCTAGTTATGGCAGCCCCAGGAGAAAACTAGGGCTAGGGCGGCTGGCCGGGGAACCCGAGTGGAGGTGGGGACCAGGACGGAGGCTCCCAGCAGCGCAGCCGCAGCCAGGAACTCCAGGCGACCGTCCCGTCACAAATCCCGGGGCATGGGGGCGAGAAGCCGGGGAATCGGACCTCAGTCCGGGAAAGCACACAGGGCCTCTCACCTCGAGGAGGAAGAACCAGGAGTGGCTCGTTCTCTGTCGCAGGAGGTCGTGCAGGAGTCGGGAGGAAAGTCGGCCAACGAGCAGCAGCGCGGGAGCCGGACCGACGCCGCCGGGAATACCAAAGCGAAGACCGCAGGGCCGCCCGCGGGCGCCGGCTTATAGCCGCGGCCCCGCCCCCGCAGGCGCGCGCACGCGCACTCCGCCCGCCCGCACCCGCCGGGACGCACGTCCGCGGCCCGGACCGCGACGGGTCTGGGGACTGTCCGGGGTTGCGCGCGGGCAGAGCTGTGTGCGAAAGCACACGATTCTGAGTCACTGCGGTCCGGAATGGGACTAGACGTGTGTGTTAACTGCCACTGCCTTCCCCCGATGTACGAAACATTCGAAGGAGTCGGCCATTTACACCCCTCAACCCCCAAGGTGGGGGAAGACACCCGAGGTGACCCCAGTCCGAGGGCCTTCGCGTCGGATGAAGTCCCAGCCACGAGGGCCGGGTTCTTCGCCGGGCGTCTCAACAACGCGCGATTGTCAGGGGGCGCCACACCTCTGGCCCTCCCCGTTTTCTCCATCTCAGGGACTGAAGAGCGGATTTTGTTTCACTTCTGGGAGATACCAGGATTCCAGACGCCACCCTCGGTTCCAAATCCCGAGGTTTCATTTGCGTACATGTGTCTGGAATGGTGAGGCCCTTCTGCATCACAGTAAGCTCTGCTTTTCTAAGAGAGTTTGTCACGTTATCTAAGAAAATGAGAAATATTCCTGACGCTGGTGTGGGCTCCTGACTGCATGTGGGCAGGTCACTTTGTATTCACTGGGCTTGAGTTTCCTTATCTAAAATGAGGGCATTGGCCACAAGATGATCTCCAGGGGTGTTTTCGGCTTGACCTAAAGAGCTAGGAGGCCACCGTCCAGCCTAATGCTCAGATTTTGGGGCTGGGCTGCCTTAGTAAGCACCACCCACCCTCCCCAACCCAGGCAATTAGAGCCAACGCAGTGGGGAATCTCAGAAAATGGAATCCTGGGGAGACCTAGGAATGGAGAGGAACGTCAGTCGCGTGAAGGGAAGGCTGTCTGTCGGTGGCTTTTAGGGTTGGCCGTGTGCCCGGGTCAAGTGCAGGGGCTGGATGGGTGAGAACAGGGCGATCCCACAGCTCTGCGGGCTCAGCGTGTCTGTGGAAGGGACTGAACGTACGCGAGGGGAGGAGCCAAATCCCGCCCCCGCCCCGCGACCTTTCCCCTACTCCGCCGCTCTTGCAGCCCAGCGGGTCGGGAAGGAGAGGGTGGGGAGGTGTGCTGGCAGGCAGGCACTTGGAAACCAATTTTCCTGCTCAGCCTGCAGCAGTTTATGGTCTTTCATTATATCAGAGTTTCGTCTGTTTTTGTACTTGAACCTGTGACTCTCAAGCTCTGAAAGCCGGCTGCCAGGTGTCCCAGACGCCACCACTTGCGAGTTTGGGGGCCTTTGGTGAATCCTTTAACTTTCTTGTGCTTTTGGTTTTCTTAGCTGTTACATGGGATAGTAATAGCCCTTACCTGGATATGAAATGATTTATTCCATATAAAGCACTTAGAACAGTGCACGGCACATAGAAAACATCTGTATCATGGATTACAAACTCCCAGTGGGAGACTTTGCTTGTTAGGAGCCTGTGCTGGGTGAATGAGTGCAGGAATTCCGCAATGACCCCCTTGGGCTCTACTTATTATGAGCTAAATTTATATTTTCACACACTGAAAGGAACAGTTTTCTTCCTCATGTTCACTGCCATTGTCTAAAGGTCATGCCAGGTGCAGATAAGCAGGTTTTGGGTCAGTGTAGCCTGTGCTTTCTCCTCTACTAACTACAAGTGGTAGGTACTGGGCCTATATGTATCAGGATTTTAGTCCTGTGTCCACCGCCTTGGCCAAGTTAATTAACCCCTTTGAGCCTTAGTTCCCTTATCTGTAAACTGAGGAAAGTAATATATAAAACCAAGGTTCTTGTGAGGATTAGAAATAATGCAGGTCAAGTGTGTCACATAGTAGAGACTCAGTAAATAGTAGCTATTATTTAACTAAAGAGTATAAAGCCACCTTCTTGTCCTAAATAAGTTTGTCATTTGGTTAGGTAAACAAGACCTAAAAATAACTAAGCCTGCAGTGGTAGCTCACGCCTGTAATCCTAGCACTCTGGGAGGCTGGGGAAGGAGGGTCGTTTGAGCTCAGGAGTTCGAGACCAGCCTGAGCAAGAGCGAGATCCCTGTCTCTACTAAAGACAGAAAGAAATTAGCTGAACAACTAAAAATATATAGAAAAAATTAGCTGGGCATGGTGGCGCATGCTTGTAGTCCCAGCTATTTGGGAAGCCGAGGCAGGAGGATCGCTTGAGCCCAGGAGTTTGAGGTTGCTGTGAGCTAGGCTGATGCCATGGCACTCTAGCCTGGGCAACAGAGCGAGACTATGTCTCCATAAAGAAAAAAAAAAGATAACTAACAACTATGGCAGTATAGGGCAGTGGTTAGAAATTAGTCAGACTTGAGTTTGCATTCTGCTTTGCAGTTTGCTAGCTATTGTCCTTGGTCTGTGCTTGCTTAAGTATCTTCATTTATAAAATGGGAGTAGTAATAGTTCTTACCTACTAAGGTCATTATGAAGATTAAATTAAATAATGGATATAAAGTGTTTAGTATATATTAAGGGCAAAATAAGTGGTAGTTGTTAATCTAATTAGCTCCTAAGGTAGACTGTGATCAATGTACTGCCATGCTTGGGAACTCAGAAATGGAGGAAGAGAGAGAACTATAGAGAAATACAAAGCAAGAACATAATGAGGGAGTTCGTGACTAGCCTGAGCAAGAGCAAGACCCGTCTCTACTAAAAATAGAAAGACGTTAACTGGACAACTAAAAATATTTAGAAAAAATTAGCTAGGCATGGTGGTGCATGTAGTCCCCGCTACTCAGAAGGCTGAGGCAAGAGGATCGCTTGAGCCCAGGAGTTTGAGGTTGCTGTGAGTTAGGCTGACACCACGGCACTCACTCTAGCCTGGGCAACAGACTGAGACTCTGTCTCAAAAAGAAAAATACTAAAAAAATAATGAGGGTGGAAATACTTTGCTTGGAGAACTGGAATTTTAACATTCACCATGGTTAGTAAAAACAGAAAGAGTAGAAACAGAATAATCATTCATCAAGTAACTGACATGTACCAAGCATTTTGCTAAATGCATTACATGCATTATTTAATTCTCATAACATTGAGAATTTTCATAACAATGAGAATAATAAATGTTATGAGAATAAATTCTCATAACAATGAGAATGTATTAATTCTCATAACAACACTATGAGGTAGGACTACAGGCCCTTCTTCGTTTGTTAACCATGCTTTTTCCACCAAAGGAAAAATAGACTTCCCTTCACCTAGTCTTTTACTCATCCTTCATATCTCAACTCAACATATTTCCCCTGGCAACCTTTTGCCAACCCTCAGACCCTTGTTACAGGCTCCAGTTACATGATACACATCGACCTCCCACAGTGTTATTTACCAATAGTTGTATTAATGTTTGTTCCCTTGAAAAACCCGGAAACATCAATGAAAGGAGTGTCTGCTCTGATTTGATTACTTCTTTTTTATTTTTCAAGCACTAGAACTAAATGATTTGATTTTCATTCAATCCCTAACATAGTAGGCTTTCAATAAATATTTTTTTAATGAAGGAATAAATGATTATCTTACCTAGTATCTTCTGTGAGTATTCATTGTTCTACCAAGGAAAGGTGAATAAGGGCCCTAAGACAAACCCTTTTCACGTTCTGCCTCCTCCGGAGCTGCTAACCAAGGAAAGCTCTTAATGAGTTGCCCTTGCTCCAAAGCCCCTAAAAATAAGTGACTCTAAAGTCTGCCCAGGTAGGAGTACCATACTAAAAACACACTATTTTCACAACTTTGATCTTATGATTCAGTGGCCATTTAAAGAACATGTCCCTACATTATTGGTGATTTTAAATAGGTACACTCTGTATGGAAATCAATTTGGCAATATCCATAAAAGTAAAAGCATACACATGCCCTTTAGCACAGAGTTTCACTTTTACGTATTATACTTACAGACAAACTCCTATGTGCAGAGAATGGAGTATGTAGAGGTAGTCTTTGTAGCACAGTTTGTAATAACAAAAGCCTGGAAAAACAGCTCATCAACAGGGAATTGGTTAAATAAGTTATGGTACATTCATACAGTGTATTACCATAAAGTCAGCAAAAAAGAATAAGTGGTTCTGTGTGTACTGACATGATCTCCACAATATATTAAGTGATAAAAGTTAAGTGTGTAGTGTGTGTATAATGTGCTATAGTTTGTGTTAAAATAAACACAAAATAAAGTGTACACAGTGAGATACCACCTCCCACTGACTAGAGTGGCTACAATAAATGAAAAAATAAAACACACAAAACCAGAAAAGAACAAGTGTTGATGAGGATGTGGAGAAAACGAAACTCTTTTTTTTTTTTTTTCTTTTTTTGAGGCAGGGTCTCACTGTGTTGCCCAGGCTGAAGTGCAGTGGCATGATCATAGCTCACTGCAACCTCAAACTTCTGGGCTCAAATGATCCTCCTACCACAGTGTCTGCGATGAAGAGGAGGACTGGTGACCCAGAGTAGAATGTCTCTCTTATTCACTGCTGTGTACTGAATGTCTGAAACACGTTCAGTAAATAGTTGGTGAGTGAATGGATGGAGTAATGGCTCACTCTCTCACTTCCTCTGGACTCTGGTCAAATGTCTTTTCTCAGGGAGGCTTTCCTAATCATCTTATTATACAGCAACATTCACCATTCTCTCCATCTCCCTTACTCTGTTTCGTTTTTTCTTCATAGTGCTCAATACCACCAAACCTAGTTTTCATTTGTTTGTTGATTATCTGTCTTTCTCCACTAGAATGTAGCTCCTCGAGAACAAGGACTTGGACTGTTTTGTCAATTACTATGTACCTAAACCCAGACCTGTGCCTGGTATATAGCAGATGCTCAACGAATATTTATTGAATGAATGAATCATTTTTATATATCTCATATATTTTATAATTTTTTTTAAAAGAATAGAACAACTGCTCAATGACAAATTCTATTTATTGACATTTGTTGTGCAACAGTGATCTTCTCGGGGTGATATGATAATGAACTTTTTTTCTTTTCTCCCCTGTAATTTTCTCCCATGTGCATCTGTTAACTTTAGTATCAGAGAAAATAATTAAAGCTTAACTAACATTTTATAAATTTATTGCTTGAGCAACATTGTGACAACAATAGTTATGCAATGAAGGGAAAACAAGGGAGTTTGGATGAGGAAATTGTGTTAAGAGCTTAGGGCAGCTGGAGGTGGGAATGAAGTGGGCAGGCCTGGCAGTGGGTACTCCAGAGGAAGTTGCCCCATGAGAGTTGGGTCCAGCCCTGAAAGATGGACAGAGGGCACCCAACATAGGCAGTGGCTTCTTTACCCCCAGCCTGAGCCAGCAGCCTCAATTCTTAGTCTGATTCTGGCACTAACTAACCCCCCACCTGGGGCCAGTCACTTCTGCAGGCTTCAGTTTCCTCATCTGTGAAACACAGGTCTGAGGGACATGAGTTATCTCTCTCCAAGCCTTTCTAGATCAGGGGAGTGTGGGTCCACCACTTGCACTGAGAGGTTGCAGTCTGGGTTGGGGGACTGGCTCTGACACTATAGGCCTCTCTGCTCCTGAGCTCCATTTGGGAAATATTGGATGAACAATGCAGAGTGGGGAAAAAAACAGCATCTAAAACTATATGGGCCCTGTAAGGTATCCACCTTAAATGTATATATATAGAGAGAGACTGACAGGATATTTACTCTTTTTTTATTTTTTGAAACAGAGTCTTGTTCTGCTGCCTGGGCTAGAGTGCTGTGGCATCAGCCTAGCTCACAGCAACCTCAAACTCCTGGGCTCAAGCAATCAATCCTTCTGCCTCAGCCTCCCGAGTAGCTGAGACTACAGGCATGTGCCACCATGCCTGGCTAATTTTTTCTACATATTTTCAGTTGTCCAGCTAATTTCTTTCTATTTTTAGCAGAGATGGGATCTTGCTCTTGCTCAGGCTGGTCTTGAACTCCTGAGCTCAAATGATCCTCCCACCTCGGCCTCCCAGAGTGCTACGATTACAGGCATGAGCCACCACGCTCGGCCCAGGATATTTACTCTTAAATATTAACTTTTGTTTTCCTGTTGGGCAGGTCCTTTTTTTCATTACTCACAATAAGCACAGTTCCTGGGGCCTATAGGCTTTTCAAGGACTCTCAAACCTATGTTGAAATATACAAAACAAAATATATTGGTTTCACAAATTTTTTAAAGACAAATTTAAAATCAATAAACATTGAATCAATCATCTGCAAAATATGCCATATGTCAGCTGGACAATTTCAACTAAGTGCAGTAACTTCTGATGGGGGGGACCTTAGAGCAAGCATGTCCGGGGCCTGTGGAATAAAGTGAGGTGTGGAATAAGGTAGATTATGGAAGTTTTATGGTTTCCTGAATTTCAAATTTTCTACTATGAACATGTATTATAAGAAGAAGAGAAAAAATTTAGTGAAAAAACATGTTAATGAAAAAGCTTAGGAAAGATTTGGAGCGAAGAAGTCTCTATTTCCTCATCTCAATAAAGGCTTATGGACAGCACTGTCTTGTGTAGGCATTAATAATGAGAATCAAACAGGAAACTCACTGGAAACATGTATTTAAGAGAGTTCACTCATTCTGGGCTGCCCTCTAAGTTATGTCCATCCAGCAACTTAGGATAAATCTGTGTGTTGACACTTTGCTGTCTACTTCCTTCATGGAATCATAAAGCTATTAAATGTTAGAACCTAGAGGGGACTGTCCTCCATGCTGTCATCTCATCTTGGTGGTCACAGTGGGCTCCATGGGTGTGGGAGGGCCCAGGCCAGCTGCAAATGGGCCAGGCCTGGAATGAACTCTGTGCTGCTTGAAAAGTGGCTGAGGGAGCTACTGGAGGTGGCGGATGTCTTGTTATCCTGGCAGGGAGGTGGAGGCTGGGGTCAAGGAGTGGGAAGGCAGTGGGGTTTCTCGTGGTTTCTCTACTGCTTTCATTCATAATTACAATAGCTGCTTCCCGCTCTTCTGCCCGTGGCCACATCCGCATGCCCTACACTGACAGATGTGTGTGCACGCACACGGGCACATTCTCCCTCCACCTTGCCGGCTGGCACCTCTCCCCCACACACAGGTACCCAGACATTTCTGCTGCCAGATGACTAGCTCCATGGCTCTGTTGCAAGTCAGCTAGTGCAGGGCAAGGGGCCGTCCTGCTGCCTCTTATCCCACCCAAAGACAGGGGGTGCTGCCAGCAGAGGTGTAAAGAGGGGAAGAGGGCAACCAGCCTGTGAGGAAACTTCCACCGTATTTTCCTTTTCCCAGTTGACCTCTCCTGCTTTGGCTGTAACTAGAGGACCAGAGAAAAAGGCTGTCCAGTCAGAATCCCTCCCTTTCCTGCAATGATGATGGACCTCTCCTTCCTAAGGTCTGTCCCCACCATGCCCCTCCGCCCCTACCCTGACAGATCCTGAAAGGCAGCTAAAACTGCTTGCTGTCTCAGCTCTCAGCTCTCCCATTTTGCCCTGGAAACTTCCCCAGTTCCCCATCCCTGGTTCTTTTACATGTTGGGTATCACTTGCTGATGTCATAGCATTCAATGTTTATGCCTCTCAGTTGATGAGCATGTTCTGTCTAGGTAACCTCTTGTATTATTCTTTAAAATTATTACAAACATTTTACTTTTTTAAAGAGATGGGTCTTGCTATGTTGTCCAGGCTATACTCGAACCCCTGGGCTCAAGTGATCCTCCTGCCTCAGCTTCCCAAGTTCCTGGGACTGTAGACAACACCACTTGTTCATTCATCTCCTCTGTTAGATTGTGATTACTTTAAGAGGATTATTTGAAGATTTTAAAATATATTATCTTGGCTGGCCATGGTGGCTCACACCTATAATCCTAGCACTTTGGGAGGTCAAGGTGGGAGGATTGCTTGAGGTCCCGAGTTTGAGACCAGCCTGAGCAAGAGGGAGACCCTCATCTTTACTAAAAATAGAAAAATTAGCTGTGTATGGTGGTACATGCCTATAATCCCAGCTAGTCAGGAGCCTGAGGCAGGATGATCGCTTGAATCATACCAGGAGTTTGAGGTTGCAGTGAGCTATGATGATGCCACTATACTCTAGCTGGGGTGACACAGTGAGACCCTGTCTCAAATATATATATGTATATATAAAAAATATCCTTAGTCTGTGCCTTGTATAGACCAGACACAGTTGTTATCTGTTCATCAATCTCTTTTTTTTTTCATTTTTCTTTCTTTTTAAATTTTTAAAATTTTTTTCTATATTTTTTTAAAATTATTTTTTCTTTTCCTTTAGAGGAGGTTTCTTTAGAGAATTGATCAATCTCTTATTGCTCACAGCACTAGAGATCAGTAAGTACCCTGAGCTGATGAAACCCTTCAGCTAGAGTGAACCTGCCAGTTCCACCTGGTCACCAGGCTCTGGCATCACCACCTGGCCTGAAGCACTGGGCAAATCTCTTCCCTTCTGTAGCCTCAGGATCCTCATGCTTAAAACAAAACTGACTGAGCTGGATAATGGCTTTAACGTTCCCTCTAGCCCATTAGATTCTACACCCACAACTAAGTGCTTCTGTGAGTTCTTGCAGCATCCCTTCCTCAGTTTTCTGGAATACATTAATTCTTGCCCCCTGCCTCTCCTCTCTCTGCACAACAGGGAGAAGTCAAGGACAAGGAGGACGAGAGGGATGTGCAGAATCTCCTCTCATAGCAAAGAACATCCGCAGCCTTGGGACTCACTCAAAAAGGGGCTTTACCCTAACTGATGAGCTTCATGCGGAATGGCATGTGTATAGCCCAGGGGGCTCTGAGTTGTAAATTAGGACAGATGTGTGTATGTGACAATAGGTGTGTGTACACTAGGAACCTTTGCACCTGTCAGTGGCCTGGGTCTGGGCTTTCAGAGCCTTCTGGCTCAGGTCTCTGAGTCAAGGGGCATGTTATTGTTGGCGGCTTTGTGGACCTGAGCCCGTGTGCTGCCTCATCACTGCAGGAAGTTCAGGTTCTTTGGTTGGATTAGTGAATCACCCAGGAAACAGCAGACATAGGCTGCCTAAGCTCCCCTACTTTTTCCAAGCCAAGAAAGGAGGGAAGTCCCCCCCGCCTCTACTCCTAGAGGCCAGCATACCCTTCCCACAATGGCGGTGCACTATGAAAAGTCACCTTGACGCCTGAGGATGAGGCTTCATTTATGAGGCTGCTAGAGGGAAGGGCATAAAGTCAAATTGATTCCAAGGTCTGGAGACAGGTCAAGAGCCAGTAACCAAGTGCAGTAACCAGTCCTGCAGTTGCTACGCCCCAGAGTCACGTCACCTGGTGGACCAAGGAAAAGACATTTTCATGTGTCAGACACGACTGAGAAGTTGCTGCTATCGTCAGAACCCAGGTTTCAACTTAACCCTACTTCTAAGGCTGGGTCACCCTGACCCGTCAGGGCAGGATGGAGAGCTGACCCTGGTCTGGGGAGGACGTTGCCTTCTTCCTCCTTCTCCATCTCTTGCTCCTCCAACTCTCTTACCAGACTCCTGTCTACTCACAGAATTGGAATTCCTCCCCAAAGGGTAGGCTTACCCTCCAACCCCTTCCCAGCAAAGCCATATTTCTGCTTCCAAAGCAGGGAGTTCACCAGTGTATACTTCTTGATTTTTCTGTCTACTTTCCCCAACTTGGGACATCTGATTGTCCTGTCAGGCCATGCAACCATCCCTCTCCTGCCCTCCAGCTCATCTGAAAAAGGCTTAACCCAGCTCTGCAGCTGAGTCCTTTTTTTTTTTTTTGAGACAGAGTCTCACTTTGTTGCCCAGGCTAGAGTGAGTGCTGTGGCGTCAGCCTGGCTCACAGCAACCTCAAACTCCTGGGCTCAAGCAATCCTGCTGCCTCAGCCTCCCGAGTAGCTGGGACTACAGGCATGCGCCACCATGCCTGGCTAATTTTTTCTATATATATTAGTTGGCCAATTAATTTCTTTCTATTTATAGTAGAGACAGCATCTCGCTCTTGCTCAAGCTGGTTTTGAACTCCTGACCTTGAGCAATCCACCCGCCTTGGCCTCCCAGAGTGCTAGGATTACAGGCGTGAGTCACTGCGCCCAGCCTGTAGCTGAGTCCTTTTGCATTTTCCAACAAAGTCCCCCTTCACCTGCCTGACGTCTGCTTGTCCCAGGTGGTTCCCCATGCTCTCTTGCAAAGTTAATGTGCTAAGTTTCAGGAAAGGTATCTTACCAGTAGCCTCCAGCCAACCATTCATTCATTCCGTATTTAGCACTGTCATTTTTTAATTAAAGATTTCATGTTTTTCATATCAATTTTCCAAATTCTTGATATATTTAGGAGCTGAGCCCTTCCCTAAGGTATGTATGAGAATATTTCCCTACCTATTTTCTTTTAATTTTGTTTATGATCATTTTCCTCTTTTTTACAGTCATTTATTCAACAACTATTTGTTAAACGTCAACTACCAGGAAGCACCAGGCAAAGCATTTTGGAGACTGAACACATGCGCCTTTAAGACTCTTCCTCTCTCCTAACCTATAATTATTTAACTTACTGGTCTGGAAGCTTGATAGTATCTACCTGCCCTTAGGTGATAAGGCTCTGAGCCTTATCGCTTGAATCACTTAAACTTATATATGACTCATTATATGTAATAAAACTTCAAAATTAATAAAAATATACCTTATGATATCTATAGTTATAACTCAAAATTAGTAAAATGCATACAAAATTGGCATATGAACATGTATTAATTAATTTCCATTTATTAAATTACAGTGAAAAATAAACCCTCCAGGTCTTGTGCTGATTGGTCAATGAGCGTTTTCTTTCCTTTGTACAAACGTCCACTTCAGGAACCGAAAGACAACAGGAAGTAGCTTAAGCTGTAGAATCAGAGCTGGGGGAGCTGGCTAGGGGATCACGGAGGCAAGTGTCACCAAGCTCCTCCAGCCTGCTGTCCTCACTGTCCCTACAAGAAGAGACCCACCAGGAGGACTGGATTTTTCAAGTTGGTGTTTCAGGCATCCTGGTTAAGAGCAACAGCTTCGGCCAGGCGCAGTGGCTCACGCCTGTAATCCTAGCATTCTGGGAGGCCGAGGCGAGTGGATTGCTCAAGGTCAGGAGTTCGAAACCAGCCTGAGCAAGAGCGAGATGCCGTCTCTACTATAAATAGAAAGAAATTAATTGGCCAACTAATATATATAGAAAAAATTAGCCGGGCATGGTGGCTCATGCCTATAGTCCCAGCTACTCGGGAGGCTGAGGCAGCAGGATTGCTTGAGCCCAGGAGTTTGAGGTTGCTGTGAGCTAGGCTGATGCCATGGCACTCACTCTAGCCTGGGCAACATAGTGAGACTATCTAAAAAAAATAATAATAATTAATAAATAAATAAATAAGTGAAAGAGCAGCAGCTTGCAGGACAAATGGACCTGGGTTCAAGCCCAGCTCCACATTTACCAACTGGGTGACATTAGTTAAGTTACTTAATCTTCCTGAGGTTCAGTGTTCTCATCAGTTTTCTCTCTGTGTGGATGACAATGCCCACCCCATAAGACTGTTTTTTGTTTGTTTGTTTTAAATTTAAATTAGCTTTATTTTAAGTGATAAATGATTTGCTGGATCTAAATTTTCAGTCACAATGTAAATATGCTACAATGTAAGCATTTTTGAGTTCTCTGTGCCTACAGTGCCATAAGATAACCTAATTGTGCCACCAGTGTTCTCTGTTTAATCTGTGGTTAAATTTTGATTAGTACAGCATGCTGCAATGCCATTTGGTCTTTATTTTGAGACAAATGTATGTTTTTTACAAAGGCCATATTATTAGCCTGATATAATTAAAGCTCTACTTCCCAGTTACAATGTGATCCTAACTGCATGTATGAATGCTGAGAATAAATGGCAGGACTTGGTTATAAGGTCATTATCTAGATGATTCAGTTTATGTTAAGCTTTATCACATTATCTTAAGAAATAAAATTATAGAATTTTAAAATTACCTTACATAGCTCAAAAACCATTGAGACTATATTCAAGGATCCCAGTTTGAAAAACATTAGCTCTGAGTTCCAGGTTTATTGATATATTAGCAAATCCCCCAACATGACATGTTCTGTTATGACTCCATGTTTATTGTAACTTCTTTTTTTTTTTTTTATTTCGGCATATTATGGAGGTACGGATTTTAAGGTTTCAATAAATGCCCTTTCCCCCCTCCCCCCACAAGTCTGAGTTTCCAGCATGACCATCCCCCAGATGGTGCACATATCACTCATTATGTATGTATATACCCACCCCCCTTCCCCCTGCCCAATACTCTATTACTGTAGTACCTATGTGTCCACTTAGGTGCTACTCAGTTAATACCAGTTTGCTGTTGAGTATATGTGGTGCTTGTTTTTCCATTCTTGGGATACTTCACTTAGTAGTATGGGTTCCAGCTCTAACCAGGAAAATAAAAGATGTGCTGTATCACCGTTGTTTCTTAGAGCTGAATAGTACTCCATGGTATACATATACCACATTTTATTAATCCATTCTTGGATTGATGGGCACTTGGGCTGTTTCCACAGCCTTGCAATTATGAATTGTGCTGCTATAAACATTCGAGTGCCGGTGTCTTTTTTGTAGAGTGTCATTGGATCTTTTGGGTAGATGCCCAGTAATGGGATTGCTGGATCAAATGGTAGATCCACTTGTATTGCTTTAAGGTATCTCCATATTGCTTTCCAAGGAGGTTGCACTAGTTTGCAGTCCCATGTTTGTTTGTTTTTTGAGACAGAGTCTCACTCTGTTGCCTGGGCTAGATTGCCGTGGCGTCAGCCCAGCTCACAACAACCTCAAACTCTTGGGCTCCGGTGATCCTCCTGCCTCAGCCTCCTGAGTAGCTGGGACTACAGGCATGCGCCACCGTGCCCGGCTAATTTTTTCTATATATTTTTAGTTTGCCAATTAATTTCTTTCTGTTTTCAGTAGAGACAGGGTCTTGTTCTTGCTCAGGCTAGTTTCAAACTCCTGACCTTGAACAATCCTCCCACCTCGGCCTCCCAGAGTGCTAGGATTACAGGCGTGAGCCACTGCACCCAGCCCATAAGACTGTTTTGAAGATGAAATGAGATTATTTAGGTAAAGTATTTGGCATCGAAGTGCTTAACAAATGTTAGTTATATTTTATTATTATTATCACTACTATTAATATTATTATTGTTCTTATGCTTATTGTTCTTATGTCAGGGATGCAGCAATGAACAAGACAGATGGGGTCCCTGTGCCATCACACCCACAAGGACCTGACTGATCAAATGAAACTGTGTTTTCCAGCACCAGACTCAGCTTCATTTACACACATGGTCTTATTGTATCCCTCCCTGCACTGCTTTTTGAAAAAAGTTGCTTTAAATTGAGGAAAATTTTAAACTATAAACTCTTTGAGGGCAAAACCTTAATTCTTGTTCCACTGAAGAGCACAGCAATACACATTTGGAAAATTAATGAGTCTTAATAATTCCTTATATGCATACAGGGCTATCAGTTTGCAAAGCACTTTCCTACTTATTTTATCCTAGACAACAACCTGGTAAGTTGGAGAAACAGATGACATTTTTAAAAAGTTACATGATAGAGAAGTGTCAATAGAACAACCTTAGAGGTTGTGATCCCTAGAAGATTCTACCAAAACAATTCAATTAGACACCTCCTTTGTCTGAGTTTTTATTATGGAGAGTTTAGATCATACACAAAAGCAGACAGCAAAATAGCTTCCATTTATCAAACCCTCAGGCCCCAGCAGCCCCTTAACCCATGGCCAATCCTGCTCCATCCACATACCCAAGCACTGTCTCCATCCTGTATTATTATTATTATTATTATTATTATTATTGTTTTAGAGACAGGGTCTCACTCTGTTGTCCAGGCTGGAGTACAATGGCACTATCATAGTTCACTGTAACCTCAAACTCCTGGGCTCAACTGATCCTCCTGCCTCAGCTTCCCAAGTAGCTGGGACTACAAGGCATGTGCCAGCTAATTTTTAAAGTTTTTTTATACAGATGGGGTCTTGCTATGTTGTACCTCCTGTATTATTTGAAGTACATCCCATACAGCCTATCAGTTTACCTGCAGATATTCAGTATTCATTTCTAAAAGTTGAAGACTCATTTTTAACAAAGCCACAACACCATTACACAACTAAAATATCAACAATGATGCCTAATATCACCAAACAACATTTGAATTTCCAATTGTTTCATGAAAATACTCATTTAATTATCTACAAGGCCGGGCGCAGTGGCTCACGCCTGTAATCCTAGCACTCTGGGAGGCCGAGGTGGGCAGATTGCTCGAGGTCAGGAGTTCGAACCAGCCTGAGCAAGAGCGAGACCCGTCTCTACTATAAATAGAAAGAAATTAATTGGCCAACTAATATATATAGAAAAAATTAGCCGGGCATGGTGGCGCATGCCTGTAGTCCCAGCTACTTGGGAGGCTGAGGCAGCAGGATTGCTTGAGCCCAGGAGTTTGAGGTTGCTGTGAGCTAGGCTGACGCCACAGCACTCACTCTAGCCTGGGCAACAAAGCGAGACTCTGTCTCAAAAAATATATAATAAAATAAAATAATTATCTATAAGAGTGTTATGGTCCCAAGAGAAGGAAATATAGGTAAGAATAAAGGATTCAGTTACATTACAACCTCTTAAGATCAAATCAGTTCTCCTTTGTAGTCATTTAGAATGCTTATGCTTTTCACTGTCATAAAGTTGCAATGAATATCTTTATACTTACATCTTTGCACACTTGCCCAATTATTTCCTTAAGATTAATGCTCTGGCCGGGCGTGGTGGCTCACGCCTGTAATCCTAGCTCTCTGGGAGGCCGAGGTGGGTGGATCGTTTGAGCTCAGGAGTTCGAGACCAGCCTGAGCAAGAGGGAGACCCCATCTCTACTATAAATAGAAATAAATTAATTGGCAAACTAATATATATAGAAATAGCCGGGCATGGTGGCGCATGCCTGTAGTCCCAGCTACTCGGGAGGCTGAGGCAGCAGGATTGCTTGAGCCCAGGAGTTTGAGGTTGCTGTGAGCTAGGCTGACGCCACGGCACTCACTCTAGCCTGGGCAATAAAGTGAGACTCTGTCTCAAAAAAAANAAAAAAAAAAAAAAAAAAAGATTAATGCTCAAGGCTGGGCATGGTGGTTCACGCCTGTAATCCTAGCACTCTGGGAGGCCGAGGCGGGAGGATTGCTCATGGTCAGGAGTTTGAAACCAGACTGAGTGAGACCCCATCTCTACTAAAAATAGAAATTAATCGGCCAACTAAAAAAAAAAAATATATATATATATATATATCATCTTGGTATAGTGGCGCATGCCTGTAGTCCCAGCTACTTTTGAGGCTGAGGCAGTAGTGTGAGCTAGGCTGACGCCACGGCACTCTAGCCCAGGCAATAGAGTGAGACTCTGTCTTGAAAAAAAAAAAAAAGATTAATTGCCACGGCACTCTAGCCCAGGCAACAGAGTGAAACTCTGTCTTGAAAAAAAAAAAAAAAAGATTAATGCTCAAAAGTAAAAACCTGAGGCCATGCTTTTTTTAGGTTCTTGCTACATATTGTCAAATAGCCCTGCCGCCTGCACTGTATGGACGGGCCCATTTCCCAATGTCCCACGCACACACAGTCCAAATAGTATTATGTCAATGTGCAAATGAGGAATGGAGGGAGGGGAGCTGGATTAGGGTGGGCCCTCATCCAGTGTGACTGGTGTCCTTATAAGAATAGGAAAATTTGGACACAGAGACAGAGGGGGGGTGGACATGTGACAACAGAGTCAGAGGTGGGGATTACGCTGCCACAAGCCAAGGAATGTGTGAGGCTAACAGAGGCTGGAAGAAACAGCCTCTGTTTCTTCTGTAAGGCAGGATCCTCCCCTACAGGCTTTGGAGGGAGCATGGTCCTACCAACACTTGATTCTAAGCTTCCAGCCTCCAGAACTGTGAAAGAATAAGTTGCTGTTACTTTAAATCACCTATTAGTGGCGCTTTATTTCAGCAGCCCTAGGAAACTGATACAGATGGGGTGGAGTGGTATGGACAAATAGGGAGGAAAAGGACTCCTATGTGAACTGGCACCGTTTACACATTTGCAGGGATATGTTGGATTGACTCATTTTAGGACACCAGAGGCTGTGTTGGATCGTGGGGAGGGAGATGAGAGCAAGGCGGGTCAGGTCGGGTAGGGGGACAGTACACAGGACACTAACAAGGGTGGGTGTCCTCTGGGCTCTGAGGGGCTGAGGGTATCTGGGTCCAGACCAGAGCTGAGCTCGGAACAGAGGCCCAAGGGACCAGAAAGAAACGAGGCCTCAGAAGAGCAAGTCTTTCAACAGTATGACCCAGGGATTAACTCTGGGGACAGGCCACACCTCTGGATTCCCCAAAGGCAAGATTCCTACTCTTCTCCCACCAATGACTCCTTTAGTCAGCCTTCATTTTGTCTCCAAAAAAAAAAAAAAAATTTACCAATCAGAGATTTAGGTGAACACTTGAGGACTAATATATATTCATTCGTTCACTTCCACATTTGCCATACGCTGGGTTTGTGCTACCAGATTGTGATAAAACCCGAAGGCAGTGACTTCTCTATTCATAAGCAATTAAACTTAATTCAAATAATTCTAGTCAAAATTACATCACTCGACTTTTTGGTGCTAGGAACTCCACTGAGAGGGAGTGTCTGGGTTACATCAGGCTTTTTGAAATATTGAAAATAGCTCTGAAAAATAGCCCAGGGGAACTTTTTAGAGTGAATACGGCTGGTCCCTAATTCTCATGGGGGAGTAGAGGCAGAATCTTTTGTTTTCCAACCTTGTGAGCCCCACACAAAATCACAGACCCTATAGATGCAAGTAAGACCAAAGCAAGGCTTAATGTCATTTCCCATAGACCTTCAGACCCAGGGGCAATTAAAAAAAAAAAAAGATGACGAGTGTTGACAAGGATGCTGAGAAATTGGAACCCTCATACATTGCTGGTGGGAATGCGAATGATGCAGCCACTTTGGGAAAAAGTTTGCTAGTTCCTCAAAAAGTTAAAGTCAGTTACCATTAGTGACCCAGCAATTGTATTATTTAAAAGGGTGAATTTTGTGTGAATTACATGTCAATACTTAAAAAACCTCTCCAACCATCTCTGCACTAGCCACGGACTTCCCATTTCCAAAGGCAGCCACTTCTAACAGTCTCTGGTGCGTCCTGCCAGAGTGGGGAGAAAAACACACACACACACACACACACACACACACAGACATATTCCCTTTCTGGGTACAATTTAAAAATTACTTACAAAGGAATGTTATTCCTTTCATATAAATGAATAATGTAACATATGGCCTATGTGTCTGGTTTCTTTCACCTAGCACAATGTTTTCACATTTCATCCATGTTGTAGCATGTATTAGAATTTCAGTTCTTTTTATGTCCAAGCGATATTCCATTGTATGGATATACCACATTTTGTCTATCTGTTTATCAGTTGATGGGCATTTGGGTGGTTTCCACCCTCTGGCTATTATAGATAATGCTGATATGAATATTTGTATACAGGTTTTTGTATAGGCATATGTTTTTAATCTTCTTGGGTATCTAAATGGGAGACTTGCTGGGTTATATTGTATCTATATTTAATATTTTGAGGAATTGCCACTATTTTCCAAAGTGGCGGCATCATTTTATAATCCTACTAGCATTGCATAAGTGTTCTGATTTGTCTACATTTTGTCAACACTTGCTATTGTCTTTCTCTCTTTTTTTATTTTAGCCCCCCTAGTGGTTGTGAAATAGTATCACATTGTAGTTTTGACTTGTATTTCCCTAATGACTAATGATGTTGGGCACCTTTTTATCTGCATATTGGCTATTTGTAAGTCTTTTTTGGGAAATGTCTATCCAAATCCTTTGCCCATTCTTAAATTGAGTTATGTGTCTTTTTATTGTTGAGCTGTAAGAATTCTTTATATTAATATAATCTGGGTACAAGTCCCTTGACAGATACTTGATTTGCAAATATTTTCTCCTATTCCATGAGTGCTCTTGTTTTGTTTTGTTTTTCACATCAGATAGGTAATGTGCCAATGTAGTAACAAGGTTTGAGGGAGACACATCTCACATGTGACTGTGAAAACTCCATCATCATGCTTACGAATTACAAAAGGATCAATGTTCTTGATTTTAAATGCCAGTTTGACTAAGTATAAAATTCTAGTTTGCTAGTTATTTACTCTTAGATGTTTAAAAATATTATTCCTTCGTCATCTAGCTTACATAAATGATAGAAAATGAGGATTTCATGTCATTCATCATTGTTTCTAGACAATTCCCAGCCACTACTTCTTAGAATATTGCCTCTCTTGGGCGGGCGTGGTGGCTTGTGCCTGTAATCCCAGCACTCTGGGAGGCCGAGGCGGGTGGATCGCTCAAGGTCAGGAGTTCAAAACCAGCCTGAGCAAGAGCAAGACCCCGTCTCTACTATAAATAGAAAGAAATTAATTGGCAAACTAAAAATATATATAGAAAAAATTAGCCGGGCATGGTGGCACATGCCTGTAGTCCCAGCTACTTGGGAGGCTGAGGCAGGAGGATTGCTTGAGCCCCAGAGTTTGAGATTGCTGTGAGCTAGGCTGACGCCATGGCACTCACTCTAGCCTGGGCAACAGAGTGAGACTCTGTCTCAAAAAAAAAAAAAAAAAAAAAAAAGAGAATATTGCCTCTCTCTATGCTGTTTTCGATTACGATGTTCCAGCTGGATGAATGTTAGTCCTATTCATTTTGTTCTTCATGTCTCTTCATTTTTCCTTCCGATTTTCCAAATTTTTAGCCCTTTCTGCTGCATTCTGCATAATTTTTTAAATCTTAGAGGGTTTTTTTGAGACATAGTCTCACTCTGTTGCCTGGGCTAGAGTACCGTGACATCAGCCCAGCTCACAGCAACCTCAAACTCCTGGGCTCAAGTGATCCTCCTGCCTCAGCCTCCCAAGTACCTGGGACTACAGGCATGTGCCACCATGCCTAGCTAATTTTTTCTACATATTTTTAGTTGTCCAGCTAATTTCTTTCTCTTTTCTTTCCTTTTTTTTTTTTTTTTAAGTAGAGAGGGGTCTCACTTTTGCTCAGGTTGGTCTCAAACTCCTGACCTCGAGCAATCTCCCGCCTCAGCTTCCCAGAGTGCTAGGATTACAGGCGTGAGCCACCACACCTGGCCCCCTTAGAGGTTTTTTCAGTTCATTAATTCTGTCTTCCATTCTATCTAATCTGCTATTTACCTCACCCATTGAGTGTTTTTTCCCCCATTGAGTTTTTGATTTTGATTATCATGGCTTTCATTTTTAGATGTTCTATTTGATTTATTTTTCAAACCTCTCTCATCTTTTTTTTTCTTTTTTTTCCCTGCTCTGATCCCATAGTTTTGGGGAAAATTTCATCTTTTTTTAATAGCATATGGTCCCTTTCTCATATTTTCAGTTTCTTTTTATTTTTCTTTGAACATTTTTAAAAATTCATATTTTTTTCTTCATACCTAAGAATTCTGTTATAGGAAGATGGAAAGGATCTTGTGCTGCTTTTTATCGGGTATGCTGATATTTGCTCATGTAAACTTGTTTCCATATTTTTATTTATTTATTTTTTGCATTTCAGCTCTACTTGTTCAAACTTTTTGTGTGAGAATCTAAATAGCCTGAATTAAGAGGCAGCTTCTCCAGAGAAGATTTGTGCAAAGCTTCTTGAAGGAATGAACACTCCACTACTAATCATTGTTAATGTTTCATTTTGTGTTTTCCCAGACCATGTATCTTATGCATTCTGTTCTCAAATGTCCTGAAGCTCAGGATTGTAAATTCTCAGTGGAAACTTTTATTTTAGGTCCAGAATTCGATTGAGACACATTTCCCTTTCCTCTCCTTTTGCAGATGGCCAGATTTCTCCTGGTTCACTCTTCCTTGCAAGTATAGCCTTGAAAGCAAAGCCTTGAGGGCCCGGCTTAATGGCAGCCCTTGGTTATCAGGATTAGGCAGCAACCCCAGGAAGCCACAGCTTCTGGGTCCACTCAAAACAACTTTGGTTTGCAGGCTTTTCTTTGTTTCCTTGCTTTGTATGTTTGTTTCTTGTCCCTGTAAGATTTTCCTTCTTTTCCCACCCTCCCCACCCCCAGCCCCCAAGCTCTGCTATGCATTTATAAGAATGTTATGTTGTAGGTGTTCTGTATGGGAGCACTGTCCTGTTACCTAGTTCCCATATTGCCTGAAACAGAATTCCCAGGAGGAAAAAATGTGTTAACACAAATACACAAGCATATAATTTCCAGCGTTCACAGTGCACTCCACCCCCGGCCTTTTCTGGATGCATGTGCTCCAAAAGATGAGTTAATCAGGTAATGAAATTCCTATGCTCTTAGATATCTGATGTGTGACCTCTCTGGGTAATTTAGAGCCTTGACCCAATCAGAATGCATTATTTTTAAGAGGGGTCTGAAGAAGGGAAATTGGTGCTCTAAATCTTGCCGTAGTCAGGAGGAGGGATGTTCGAAATAAAGGTGGGTTTTTCTGAGACCCTTCCATCAAGCACCTTCTGCCTAATTCTCCTACATGTGGCTCTAGGGGAAGCCCTGTGGAACATGGTACCTGCCACACAGTAGTGGACAGCCAATATTTGTGAATGAATGTTGAAGCAAAACTGAGTCATTGTGTCACAAGACAGCTCCTTGATTTTCTGCAGTAAACTTCCCTCTACGTTGATGTGACCGATCCACAACCCTGTGCTGGAGAGTAAGTTTGTTGAAGCATAAATACAGAGAAGTGAGGGTAGGTGAGTGCATGGGGGTGATGTGCAAAGAATAACCATTTCAGATTAATCAAAGAAAGCTTCTTGTATTGGTGTACTTGGGGGTGAATGGTGAAAGAAAGAGTGGGCTGCTCTAGTGCTTGGGTATGAATTCGGAATGGTGATATCTAACACAATGGAGTACTTAGTACATCCCAGCACCGTCATTCTAAATTCTCTTCATCTATCAACTCATTTAATCCTCCCAACAACCTTTGGAGGTGGGTACTATTATGACCCTACTTTACAGATGGAATCAAGGCACATAGAAATTAAATAACTTGCTAAGAAATGACGAAGCTGGAATTCAAACCCAGGCAGCATAGCCCGAGAGCTAGTGTGCTAAGCTATTACGCTGTATGGCTCAGCTTGGACCTTGGTTCCTGTACACAGAGCTGTATATTTTTCCACAGAATACCACAGCAGTCGGGCATGGTGGCTCTTGCCTGTAATCCTAGCACTCTGGGAGGCCTAGGTGGGCAGATCGTTTGAGCTCAGGAGTTCCAGACCAGCCTGAGCAAGAGCGAGACCCTGTCTCTACTAAAAATAGAAAGAAATGAATTGTTGGCCAACTAAAAATATACATAGAAAAAAATTAGCCGGGCATGGTGGCGCATGCCTGTAGTCCCAGCTACTTGGGAGGCTGAGGCAGTAGGATCGCTTGAGCCCAGGAGTTTGAGGTTGCTGTGAGCTAGGCTGATGCCATAGCACTCTAGCCTGGGCAACAGAGTGAAACTCTGTCTCAAAAAAAAAAAAGAATACCGCAGCACGGGCAGCCTCTGAGCCTTCTCTATTCTCAAGACTTGAAATGACCCTTTCTTTCTTTATCTGGTGAACTCTTATTTATCTTTTCAGCCTCTGCTGAGATTGTTGGAGCTTCTAGAAGTTGACTAGTTTGGACAACAGTATCAAGGACAAAGAAGAATGGAAGAATCTATACTCTATGATTCTATGATTTTTTTTTTTTTTTTTGAGACAGAGTCTCGCTTTGTTGCCCAGGCTAGAGTGAGTGCCGTGGTGTCAGCCTAGCTCACAGCAACCTCAAACTCCTGGGCTCAAGCGATCCTCCTGCCTCAGCCTCTCGAGTAGCTGGGACTATAGGCATGTGCCACCATGCCCACCTAATTTTTTCTATATATATTAGTTGGCCAATTAATTTGTTTCTATTTATAGTAGAGACGGGGTCTTGCTCTTGCTCAGGCTGGTTTTGAACTTCTGACCTCGAGCAATCCGCCCGCCTCGGCCTCCCAGAGTGCTAGGATTACAGGCGTGAGCCACCGCGCCCGGCCCGCTATGATTTTTTTTAAATCAAAAACTTTGATTATGTGAAGGGAACAAAGAAACATCCAGGTTGCTTCCTGGCCTGTGGCTTTGGAGGAGCAAGATGCAACCTTTGTGTGTGTGTGTGGGGGGGGGATGAGGTGATTGATTAAGTCATGTTTAGGAGTTTTCAGAAATACTATTTGCATCCCAGTTCTCAGCTTGCTTTTAATTAGGACTGTTTTATCCAGAAGGGAAACAGAAGTGATGGGTAGGCAGCATGCTGTAGTCTATTCAACACAATTTGGGTGACAATACAAAACCTGCCTGCCCAAGCATGTATTCCTCTTTGTGTGAAACCCCACCGTCTGGGATTAAGTGTTGTCCCAAGAAAGGCGTATTTTAAAGCCATGTACTGAGCTCCTACTATGTGTCAGTTGCCTTCATACTTAAATTGTGTGTTTGTTTTAGAGAGAGGGGTCTTGCTATGCTGCCCAAGCTGGCCTCAAACTCCTGGGCTTGAGTAATTCTCCTCAGCCTCCAGAGTAACTGGGACTACATGTGTGAGCTATGTTTTTTGTCATTTAATCTTCACAGTAATCCTAAGAAACATGTAATCATAAATATTAGACATTTTATTAGTACAAATGAGGGAACTGGCCTCTAAGAAAAGGAACTCACCTAGGGCAACATAGCTCAAAAAACAGCATAATCGGGACTCAAGCCCAAGTTAGGATGCTAGAATCTGTGCTTTTTACCTATTTCTCATACTCTCTTTTATAGTTATGCTTTCCCCAAGCTTCTTGAGAGTGGAAGGGGAACCTCATGGGAGAGAATTCCTTCCTCTTTGCAATACGTAATTGCTTTACTAGGAAAGTCCTGAACTGGGGAAGTATCACTCCTAATGCAAATGCCTGGGTGACACGTTTTGTCCCAGGAAGGAGGGGAGATTGGGAGATCTAAGCGGGTGCCTTGACATGCGGGGGGGTCAAGGAACGGTCAGGGGCAAGCTCTGGCACTGGTGACCTGGCAGGAGCTGCCCACCCCAGAGGGAGTGAGCAGGCCAGTGCCTGAGAGCCTGGAGCTGCCCCAGCAGTGCTCTCCCGGAGGGGCTGACTCAGCCGGAAGCTGCCCAGGGCTGCCATAACGGGAAGGGTCTGTTCTTACCTTTGCCGTCCAATTGAGACATAGAGGCTGGGAGAGGCCGGGTTGATGCAAGAACCAGAATTCCTGCTTGTGCGGTAGAGGCAGGGCAGGCGCATTTGCAGGTGATTTTGGGATACCAGGTCTGCCCTGTCCTATAGCCAGGGACAGTCTCCCTGTCACCTAGGAAGCCACTCTATTCTCAAATCTTAGCAGAGGGATTTGTAGGTGCCTTCGGGGTCCTATTATAGATTGTGCTCTGGGTGGAAGCACTTCTAAAAGGGATGGTCCCAGAACTCAGGCAGGCAGCTGCTCCACCCTCGTTCCTACGGATGGCCACACTGCAGCCTGGGATTGCCGCAGGTAAGGCCAGGGGCTAGCAAGCTGGCTAGAGCTGTAAACCCCCTTAGGGTGGTAGAGCCCCATACAATTCCCCTGAGTCAGAGAGGAGTCAGTCTTTGTGTGGCAGCTTTCTACCTACACACTGTAGGGACCTGCGGTGCAACAGGGAAATGGTGAGTAGGAAGGAGGTGAAAGGTCCTCTCCAGCTAGACCGCCACCTGCACCCATGAGGTCAGCAACCCGGGCAGGGCAGGAAGGGCCGAAGGCAATAAGTCTTTCCCCAAAGCTGGGAAGGGCATTAGGTCTTGTGCTGGTCACAAGCAGGTCAAGGACTGAAAGGACTGAGCAGTCATCTCAAAGACTTCTCTGAAGTAGTGTCTTTTGGGGGACAGGGGCCATTTCTATTCTAACCAATTTTGCTTATAATAATCTTTGAAGAAGGTGGTGAGGCTGGTGTTTTGTATTAGGCAACTCAGGGGCCCGGAGTGGGAAAGGATGTGGGCATCAGGACTGGCCTGGGACATCACACCCTGATGTCGTGCCACCTGGACATTACATAGCAAACTTGTTCAGACTGACTTTCAAACACCTCCCACTCAACCGTCTATCTTGTGCAATCTGGGGGCACCAAAGGTTTAGGCAGAATATGCCAATCACCTTCTCAGCTGTGGTCAGAATTCTGGTGTCCAACCTTCAGCTATAAAGCAAATATCATCTCTCCCACCTTTCCCTGCACTCAAGTTTCCGACGCGATCCGCAAGAGGTCTCCAGGCCCGCAAACTCAGAATGGGCGCAGCGCCACGTTGCTTTGCTGCTTCACCTCTGCTCTACCGCCCCACTGCCCCCAACCCCAGGTGACTGAGGGTTTATCACAGGCCTGACCTAAGGGTGAGACTTTTTCATCCAGGCTGCTGGAATTCAAAGCATGTCCACGGTTAGGGCACATGACAGCCAAGACTCAAACGAGTCCTGCCATCTAGGTAGCGCACAAGCCTGGGATCACTAGAGTCTTAAGAAGGCGTGTCCAGATGAGGCAAGGTCATGTTGTCGTGGTTTGCAGCTGTCCTTACACACAAACCATGCAACAGCAAAGGGTCTTTACACATGGGGGAGCCCAGTAAATAGTTGTTCAATGAACATTTTTGGCTAAATTTTGGACTTGAAAAGAGCAGTCCTAACCATGCTTCAGCCCTTCACACAGTTGTGAGGTGTGCCTGAGTCCCATACGCCAGGCGTCTTCACCCTGTGACTTCCGCTTCTGTCTTGCTTCTCTACCTGGAATGGTCTTTCGTGGGCCTAACTCCTCCTCATCATTTTTTTTTTTAGATATGCAAATTTTTATTTTTAAAATTCACCTTCACTACAAATTTGAGAAGTCTGGGGAAGCTTTTCCATCCCTCACCCAAAGAATTTACAAACATGTACAGCACAGCAAACTAAGAACACTGTTAAAAAGGCAAAGATAGTATCCAAAGGCATTCCTTGCAACCTCTAAGACATAGTACAATCCTCAGGTGATCAGAATACCAAGATTAGCAAGGTTGCGTTAAAGCACCAGCATTCGTAGCTTAATTCCTTCACTTAGACTTTGGTACAAAACTGTTGTCCAAGGGAAAGACTGCTTCCAAATGATGCTCCTGAATAGGTGCCCAAATTTTCTCCTTGAGATGATGTTGAGTTTCATCTAGATGTCACTTCCTTCAGGAAGTCTTTGCTGACCTCTGGGTCTGGGTTCAGTGTCTCTCCTGTGTGCTGCCATGATACTGACACTTCCTTCCCGTGTTAGCATGTACCACAGGGGCCTCATTTCCTAGCTCGGGGCCTTCATTAGACCATAATCCCGAAGGGCAGTGATTGCGTCTTGTTCATGTCCACGCCCCTGTGCCTAGCACAGAGTAGCCACTCACTACATATTTATGGGATGACTGTGTCAGGGACACTGCTGCTTCCTCCACTTCCTCCTGGGTAGCTCACCTGGAGTTCGCCTACCTGCTGGGTGAGACGTAAGATTTACCTCTTGTAGAGAGAGGTCTGTTTTATAAAAGTCTTCAAGCCCAAAGCAATAATAGCTAAAGGTAAAAGCTCAAGCACCTCAGCTGGTGTAGGGGCCTTTCTCCTGCACACAATGCCTGGGAGAGTGTGGTAACCTGTTCTGGGGCCGATGCTGTTAAGAGCCAATGGTAGGGCGTGTGCGTGTGTGTGTGCGCGCGTGTGCTGAGATGAATGGAGAACACTTTCAGGTCCTGAGTATCCCTTTGGTCTGGTGGCATAAGGTACAGGGATAGGATGGGCAACTGGAGACGGAGGCAGATGTGGACGTACTGAGTGTGCGCAGTACCGTGGGGCTGGCAGAGGATCTCTCAATAGCAGTAGCTAGCCAGTGAGGACGTGCGGGGAAAGGAGAGTCAGTCCAAGAGCTTATTTTTCCAGGCGCATGGCTCAGACCTGTAATCCCAGCACTTTGGGAGGCTGAGGCAGGAGGATGGCTTGAAGCCAGGAGTTCAAGGCTGCAGTGAGCTGTGATCGTGCCACTGCACTCCATCCTGGGCGACAGAGTGAGACCTCATCTCTAAAAAAAGAGAAAGCTTATTTTATTGGCTTCATTTTTCTGTCTGTTTATTTTGTCCTGATCTAACCAGTCAAGATGCTGTGATTGTATGTGTATTTGAGAGTATGTATGTATAAACAATGTGTTGGAGGTTTAAGATTGGGCATAGACAGATGGTCGGATTGTGTGGTGTGTGTGTGTGTGTGTGTGTGTGTGTGTATTTCCCACCTCTGTGGACACTTGTGTGTCCCTATGTCTTCAGATTTCTCATGGAAGTGAGGAAGGAAAACAGGGAGAGAACAAACACTTATTGAGTATCTTTTCTAAACCAGATACTTATCTTGTTTAATCTTCACAACAACCCTGTGCTGTAGATTTTGCTATCCTCATCTACAGATGAGGAAACTGAGGAAACTGAGATTCGGGGACATTATATAACTTGCCAAATGACATTGTAATAATTTGTGGTCTCAACAGTAATACTTAATTCATGTCTGCTCTACCATTTTCAGGTTGACCCCTAACTCAATGTTTAGAGTTTGGAATCTAGAATAGAACACAGAATAAAAGCCCAGATTGAGCCCAGTTCAGAGGAAGGATAAGCATTCGGGCTCAGGGGTCAGACTGATCAAAATTAAATCCTGCCTCTGCCCCTTTATTGTGAGTCCTTGGCATTAGGAAGGTGCTTTTTTTCCAAAAAATGCCATAAGTGTACCTTTTTAAGTAAATTAAGTTGGGTCCAAACAACATAATAAGTATTTATGCCCTAACAACTGAGCCATTAAAAAAATAATGAACATACATTTAAAGAAAAAAAAACACTTTTTAATTTTATTCTGAAATTACTGCAATTACTTGTTAATGGGATAGCTGTGCCTATTGGGCATAGTACTACTTGTCCAACTTTGGAATGAGATGGAATACCACCACACTCATATCCTGTTCACACTGATTTTCATGCTGAAAAATTCAGGTTTGCAAAGGCACCACGTCATTGGCAGGAATGTAGCGCCATCTACTGTACAAATGGTGAACTATGGTCAACTAGTACAGTAGTTCGCGTGGTGTCCCACAAATGCCAAGTATTGCTGTTTTTCCCTGAAATTTTTCAAATATCATGTGAAAATATCATTGAAAAATATCATTTTTCAAATATCATGATCCTTTTGAATTCGCTGTGGCGACTTGGAGCACCTTAGCAAACAGTTTGGGGATTGTGGTATTAGGAACTATCCAGGATCAATTTATCCTTTCTGTGCCTTGGTTTCCTCACCTGTAACGTGTGGATATTATAAGACTTAGCTGGTGGGATTGTCGTGAGGCTTAAATGAGGAGGTGTTTCTATAGCCCCTACACAATGTGCTTGATGTGTTACATTAGAAACACCCAAGGGAGATAATAAAAACACAGACGTCCGGAACCCAATTACAGATCCTGATGTAATTGGTTGGGGAGGGGCCCAGGCAGGAGTAAACTTTTTTAAGTACTGCAGGAGATTTTAATTGGGCAGCCAAGGTTGAGAATCACTGACCTAACACATATTAAATAAGATATTTTAAAAATAATATTTTTATTATGGTTAAGCAGAAAGAATGCAAACCCAGGTATCTTGAAGGCCTGTGTTCTAGAATTTCTTTTCCATGTACTGGCTGTGTGGTCTCGGGCAAGTCACTGTCTCTTAACCTAATTTCTTCCACATGCAATGAGCACAATAATTTGTGTCCAGTTTCAATTTACAGGATTCTCATGGCCTGTGGAGTAATAACTGTTCTTTAAATTGTATAACACTGTAGTGATGTGAGGCATTGTTGGGAAGTAGATGTGGTCTCTTTCCTCAAGGAGTAATCCAGAAACCTTCCAGAAAACCAGGACACTGAAGACCACTGCCCTTTGTTGGTCTGTATGCCACGGAGACTCCTGCTCACCCCCAGCGTGAAGAAGGACAGGGATGCCCCTGGCTCACCCAGGGCCCCTTTCCAGTGGGTGAAAGCTGAGAGCCAGCCTGGAGAAGGAGTCCCTACAGTACTGAAAAGTCCCAGAAGGGGGCAGCCCTGTCTCAGCCCCAACATGCGTTTGGGTACAGCCAAGCCAATTTGTTTAAGTGAATGTTTACAGATCTAATTTATTTTTACTAGGCACTGTACCATCATACATAAAGTAGTTAAAAACTCAGGAATTAAAGCCAGAACCACAATGTAAAAACTGTACATTGTGAAAATTTAAAGCTAATTTTGAATTTGCTTAAGGTTCTTTGGCAATAGATCTTAGCAAAAAGTTTCTCTAGAGTTCTTCCTTTTATTTTTATTTTATTTTTTGAGATAGAGTCTTGCTCTGTCTCCCAAGCTTATATTGCAGTGGAGTCTTGCTCTGTCTCCCAGGCTTATAGTGCAGTGGTGTTAGCATAGCTCACTGCAACCTCAAACACCTGGGGTCAAGTGATCCTCCTGCCTCAGCCTCCTGAGTAGCTGGGATTACAGGCATGCCTCACCACACCTGGCCAATTGTTTATATTTTTAGTAGAGACTGGGTCTTACTTTTGCTCAGGCTGGTCTTAAACTCCTGACCTCAAGTAATCCTCCTGCCTCGGCCTCCCAGAGCCCTAGGATTATAGGCGTGAGCCACTACACCTGGCCAAAGTTCTTTTTAATCAAAATTTTGACTTTGATTATTATATCTATACTCATACTAGGCTTATATTTCATCCATGCAAATTAGATATGCACATGTAATGAAAATAACAATAATGAAATAGGAGAAAAATCACAAGTTATACTGAATTACCAATAATACTTCATTCTTTTACTCTGAACATAGCCCAAGATCAAGGGAAATCAAGTTCCAGGCCCCCAGAGCTCACTCTCTGCAGAGTCTGTATGAAAATGCACAAGGCTTCTGTTTAGCTATAGGTATCAGGGCAATAATAGCACTGTTCATTAAGCAACTACTATGTGCCAGGTGCCTCATTTACAAACTGCTATTTCTCATAGTATGTTTTTTAAATTTTTTATTTTTATTTTTTTAGACAGAGCCTCACTCTGTTGCCCAGGCTAGAGTGAGTGCCATGGCGTCAGCCTAGCTCACAGCAACCTCAAACTCCTGGGCCCAACCAATCCTCCTGCCTCAGCCTCCCAAGTAGCTGGGACTACAGGCATGTGCCACCACGCCCGGCTAAGTTTTTTCTATATATTTTTAGTTGTTCAGCTAATTTCTTTCTATTTTAGTAGAGACAGAGGTCTCACTCTTGCTCAGGCTAGTCTCAAACTACTGAGCTCAAACGATCCACCCGCCTCGGCCTCTCAGAGTGCTGGGATTACAGGCATTAGCCACCGCACCTGGCCCCCTCATAGCATGTTAACAGAGGTTACTTTGCATCCTCATTTTCCAGAAGAAATCACTCAGAAATTCTGTCCACAGTCACACAGCTTATATGGGAGGAGCTGAGAGTTTCAGCCAGGCCTTCTGCCTGCCAAGCTCCTGGTCATTCTGGCTGTTCTAGTCCCAAAACCTTTGGCTGAGGGACTCTCTGAGACCTAGTCCAAGGCCTCAGGAAGGACCATGCAGAAGTGCCTTTACCCGCAGCTCGCTGCCTCCTCCCACATGATCTGCCCTGTGGTTTCGTGACCCTGAAGTTCAGGGTGTAGCTGCTACCTACTCCCAGAAGTGGAAGTCGGGTTGGCGGAAATAAAAATATGAATCCAAGGAATTGAGTAATGGGTGGAAGGGCTGAATTTTCAGCCCATTTGTTGTCAGATGTAATGGGAACCATGTTACAAGGCGTGTGAGTCCTTCCTGACTCTAGGAAGAAGGGCAGCTGGAGGGCCCGTCTGTACAGTTGTGGGGCCTCTGAACCCAGCCACGGCATTCTGTGGCAACTGTGAGGAGAGTGTTAAACATCCTGGACAGAATTAATCTTTGGAATAATGCAATCTTTTATAAGAACCCCTTTTCACTTAGTGTTGCCCTGTGCCTCCTAAATAACCAACAGTGATTTGTAATGCACACAGTAGACATTAAAGCTAGGCACCAAATTCCCCCCTTTCCGCCTTCTAGCCACTTGATAGGATTGCACTCTCTGGCCCCTCTTGATTGGGTGTGGCCATGCACTACAGCAAGTATGGCCAATGGGATGTTAGTGGAAGTGACGTATCACTGCCTGGCTGGAACATTTGAAGACTTTGTGAGACCTTCAGAGCTCTCTCCACCTCTGCCACAGCTAGTGGTAATGTTCCAGATAGCGGCTGGTCCACCAGCCTGAGTTTTAGGGGGCCCACCTGATCCACAGTGGACACGCAGAATACGTGCGAAATAAACCCTTGCTGTTTTAAGCACTGAGACTTAGGTTTTGTTGTTGTTCTTACTGTGCTATAACCTAGGCTGTCCACTAGTGGAGCGTATTTACCAGCTACCTAGCAATGAGCTCCGAGTTAAGGTGGAGTAAATTAATTGAGGATTGGTGTGTATAGTAGAAAGAGAATAGATTTTGGAGACAGATAAAGTATCATTAAATATCAGCTCTGCCATTTGCAATATGTGATTTTCAGCAAATTTTAAAACCACACCTATCAGAATGGCAAAAAACAAACAAACAAAAAAAAACCCTGATCCTACCAAATGCTGGGAAGGATGCAGAGCCACTGGAAGTGTGGGTGCAAAATGGTGTGATTACATTGGAAAATAAGCCGGCAATTTCTTATAAAATTAAACATATGCTTACCCTATGCCCCATTAGTCCCACACCGACTTACCCAGGTGAAACGAAAGCCTCATTTTACACCAAAACCTGTATGTGAGTGTTTATACTACAGTGGCTTTATTCCCAACTGCCCCAAACTGAAAACCCCTCGCACGTCCTTCAGCTGGTGAGTGGTCGGACAGCCTGTGGCACAGCCGTATGATAAGCTCCTACTCAGCAATGCAAAGGAAGGCCCTGCAGGTACAGAGCAACTTGGGTGACCTGCAGGTGCCTTACACTAAGTGACAGGAGAAGGCTCAAAAATCTATGTTGTGTGATTCCACTTATAGGACTCTCTGGAAAAGACCAAATTATAGACACAGAAAACATATTAGGGGTTGCCAGGATTAGGGTCGAGTGGGGGGAGGGTGGCAGGACTGTTGACTATGAAGGGGCAGTGTCAGGTAGTGGGGACTGTTTTATATCTCATTTGTGTTGGCCATTACATGACTCTATACATTGTCAAAACTCAGAACTGCATAGTCAAAGGAGTGAATTTTACTGCATGTAAATAAAGAATTTAAAGTACATTAAAAACCAGACATAAAAGGCCACATACTGTTTGATTTATATGAAAAGTCTAGAACAGACAGATGCATAGAGACAGAAAGTAGATTAGTGGCTGCCAGGGGCTGGGGGGAGGTGGGAGTAGGGAGTGACTCTTAATGGGTGTAGGGTTTCGTTTTTGGAGTGATGAGAATAAGACCGTGGTGATAGTTGTAAACCTTGTGAATATGCTAAAAACCACTGAATTATACACTTTATTTTTTATTTTATTTTATTTTTTTTTGAGACAGAGTCTCACTTTATTGCCCAGGCTAGAGTGAGTGCCGTGGCGTCAGCCTAGCTCACAGCAACCTCAAACTCCTGGGCTCAAGCAATCCTCCTGCCTCAGCCTCCCAAGTAGCTGGGACTACAGGCATGTGCCACCATGCCCGGCTAATTTTTTCTATATATATTAGTTGGCCAATTAATTTCTTTCTATTTATAGTAGAGATGGGGTCTCACTCTTGCTCAGGCTGGTCTTGAACTCCTGAGCTCAAATGATCCGCCCACCTCGGCCTCCCAGAGAGCTAGGATTACAGGCTTGAGCCACCGCGCCCGGCCTGAATTATACACTTTAAACTGATGAATTTTGCTTAATCACTCCGTGTGGCATTGGGAAAACCAGTTCACTTCACTGAGCCTCACATTTCTCACTTGCAAAATGAAAGAATTGGATCAGCTGAACTCTAAGATCACTCACCATCTGGTAAGGCCCTCTGTAGCGCCCCTTGGTCATGAAGACTCTAAGAATCATGGCCTGTGTTTATGTAGTTCTTGTCCTTTTTCAAAGCACTTTCAAGTAACTTACTTCATTTGTTATTTTGCCCCACATTTCATATATTCTGTCCTAATGACAGTCTTCAGAAAAGTGGGTGAGCTGAGTCCCAGGTGTGACAGGGCCGGAGCAGGGTCCCCCGTGGAGAGTTGCTGCAGAAGCCCGATGTGCTCACGAGCGGCCACCCCAGGCCAGGACGAGGGCCAGGCCTGCTCCTGCACAGCGCTCAGGGAGACAGTGGCAGCGCACGTGGGTGGGCTTGTCCCACATGTCCATTCCAGGTCTCCCCCTGCCGGCTAGGATGCTAGGGCCATGGAACCCACTCTTGCAGGCCGCCACGTCCTATGTCTGCTCTCAGTCTTAGGAGAATTTTCTTGGTTTTGTTGGCTAGCAACTAAATAGGGCAGTATCTCACAGAGCTTCGGGACTGCAGATATGACGTCCTTTTTCCTTTCTTCAGCATATGAAGGGAGAGAGAGCCGTAGGGCATCCTCCCTCCTTCCTGCCTTCTCTCTCGCTCACACACACACACACACACACACACACACACACACACACACACACACATACTCTCTCTCTCTCTGTCTCATTCTCCTCTCAGGCCTGGCTGGGAGGTGAGGTGAGATTGTGCCAGGGGTCCCACAGCCCTGATGGGGGTAAAGACCACGTAGGACATACAATGGAAGGGTGACAGCAGCGTGAAGGATGCTTCTTTTTTATTTTTTTGAGATACAATCTCACTCTGTTGCCCAGGCTAGAGTGAGTGCTGTGGCGTCAGCCTAGCTCACAGCAACCTCAAACTCCTGGGCTCAAGCAATCCTACTGCCTCAGCCTCCCGAGTAGCTTGGGACTACAGGCATGCACCACCATGCCCAGCTAATTTTTTCTGTATATTTTTAGTTGGCCAGTTAATTTCTTTCTATTTTTAGTAGAGACGGGTCTTGCTCTTGCTCAGGCTGGTTTCGAACTTGACTTTGAGCTAGCCACCTGTCTCGGCCTTCTAGAATGCTAGGATTATAGGTGTGAGCCTCTGCGCTGGCTGAAGGGTGCTTCTTATGATCCCAACAAGACGTTACCTTGCCTGGGGCATCGGGCCCACCCTTCTCACCCCCAGGTGGCTCTAGGCTGAGCTGCAGGCGACCTGAGGGAGGAGAGGTGGTCCTGTGGACCAGCCAAGAGGCCCAGGTCTCCAGGCAGGAAGCCCTGAGCACCCACTGACACCAGCCCTGAGGACCAAGGGGTGGAGACAGGAGCACAAGTAATTCCCCTTGGGTGTCCCCTCGAGGGTGTGAGTAGGTGCAGCAGGAGGGATACATGTCAGCTGTATGTAGAGTCTCAAGGCCTGGGAGCAGGGTAGGAGGTCTCACTTCCAGATGTACCTTTGAGCTGATTAGGTGAGTAGGAGCATTGTCTGGGGTGGAGGGAGGCTTGGGGTAGTGAGGTGGGCCTGGGACTACCCATCCCGTGGCTGGAACTGTACCCTCCTCCTCCCTCCCCCAACAATGGGCCTTCCCCCCAGAAGGAAGCTCCCGTCCCCCTCCGTTCTCCCTGCCCTGTTCTTTTTTTTTTTTTTTTTTTTTTGAGACAGAGTCTCACTTTATTGCCCAGGCTAGAGTGAGTGCCGTGGCGTCAGCCTAGCTCACAGCAACCTCAAACTCCTGGGCTCAAGCAATCCTCCTGCCTCAGCCTCCCGAGTAGCTGGGACTACAGGCATGTGCCACCATGCCCGGCTAATTTTTTGTATATATATTAGTTGGCCAATTAATTTCTTTCTATTTATAGTAGAGATGGGGTCTCGTTCTTGCTCAGGCTGGTCTTGAACTCCTGAGCTCAAAGGATCCGCCCACCTCGGCCTCCCAGAGAGCTAGGATTACAGGCTTGAGCCACCGTGCCCGGCCTCCCTACCCTGTTCTAAACCACAGCAATCTGCTTGTGCGCTGCAGTCTGGCAGCAGGCAGGGGGAGACAGGGGCTTAGGCAGGCAGGGAGGGGGGTGAGGCTCTTTCCGAACCTGGGGCTCCATTGCCCTCTTGAACCAGGACCAGAACATCTTCCCCTCTCTGCCCTCCAGGCACCCTTTGGGCTGCAAAATACCCCCAGCAGCCACTCCCAGGCCAGGCAATGCAGGGGCCAGGCTGGGCCTGCCCTGGTGCCCTGGGCCCACACTGCAGCACCAGCACCCCACGCCCCTCTGCTTTCGAGCCCTGTGCAAGAGGCAGGAGTGGGTTGTGGTGAAGGCCAGGGTTTGTTGTGGCTCTGATAATGTCAGGGCCTCCTAGGCCAGAGAAAAGTGCAGCTTGCACATTGCTTACATTTTTCTTATGAGGCCGCGCTGGGAACTGGTTGAAAATAAAAGGGAGGGAGGGTGGGCACTCTGGCCTCGGAGACAGGCTGTTGGTGCCCCCTGCACCCCTGGGGGCCAGGGCAGAGGGTGCTGTGGGCATGGGTAGAAGGAATTGCTGCTCTCGGACTGGATATTTCCTGGATCAGGGACCCTCACGGCTGCCCCAGCTCTGCCTGAGCCCAGCTTCCCTCAGAGGAGCTGCAGAAGCACACATGGGCAGGAGACGCCTTCAGGCTACCGTGGCCCCTTTACCCTTGGGGGATACGTTCCAAGCCCCCCAGAGGATGCCTGAAACTGAGCCCTATATATGCTATATTCTTTTGATCTGATGACCCAGATGGCTCCTAAGTGACTAATGGGCGACCTGTAGATAGCGTGGATATGCTGGAAAAAGGAACGATCCACGACCCGGGCAGGATGGAACAGGATGGCTTGAGATTTCATCCCGCTACTCAGAATGGCACACAGTTTAAAATATACACATTTTTTTTATGGAATTTCCCATTTAATTTTTTTTTTAATTTTTTTGAGACAGAGTCTCACTTTGTTGCCCAGGCTAGAGTGAGTGCCATGGTGTCAGCCTAGCTCACAGTAACCTCAAACTCTTGAGCTCAAGTGATCCTACTGCCTCAGCCTCCTGAGTAGCTGGGACTAAAGGCATGCGCCTCCATGCCCAGGTAATTTTTTCTATATATATTAGTTGGCCAATTAATTTCTTTCTATTTATAGTAGAGATGGGGTCTCGCTCTTGCTCAGGCTGGGTTCAAACTCCTGACCTCAAGCAATCCGCCCGCCTCGGCCTCCCAGAGTGCTAGGATTACAGGCGTGAGCCGTGCCCGGCCCATTTAATATTTTTGGATGGACCTTGGTTGGTCGCAGGTAACCGAAACTGCAGAAAGTGAAACTATCGCTGGTAGGGGCTACTGTATTTGAGCCCTACAGGCCAGGGCCCAGACAAGGAGGGGTGAGGGTGAAGAGTCACCAGGCTGGTGCCTGGGACCCTGTTCTCTCCCATCCTTGGACGTGGGTGGCTGGCAGGGGTGGGAGAGAGACCCAGGCTCGGGCCCCACCTGCTGCATGGCCCTTTCATCTCTGTCTGCTGAGCAGCAGTGGGTAGGGTGGGGGGTGGAGGCAGCCCCTGGCAATCCACATCTCTCCTTCCCTAAATCCCATCCCTCTCTGGCCTAGAACACCTGCAGTTCCTCTTTCCTTCCTTCTGCCCTTCATTCTCCTGTTCTCCCTCTTCTGACCACACTCCAGGCGGTTTTACCTCAGGGTCCCTAAATGCAGAGTGGAGAGGAGTGACACCAGGCAGTCAAAGAGACTTTCAGGAACTGAGATTGTGTGATAATTCCCCAGGGACCTTGACTGCTCCCTGCCTCTCAGATTTGCAGCAGCCAGTGCCTCCGAGTGTCTGAGTGGGACGTTCCCAGGTCTCCCTTCACTCCGCCAGGGGACGTTTCTCCCCGTGGCCCTGCCCCGGTCATGCTGAACACGTCTGATTTCTTCATTTACGGCAACTGTGGCCGGAAGCTGTTGTGTTGCTATTGCGTCAGCAGCTTCTCTTCCTAACTGATATTCCACGTTCCCTGTGTGTCTGTGCTCTTGAGGCTGTGATTCCATTTCACACCAGCCTCTCTCTCCATTTCTTATTTAAGAAGCGCATGTGTGTGTGTGCGTGTGTGTGTGTGTGTGTGTGTGTGTGTGTGTGTGTTTCTATAGGGTGTCCTTTCAAATAAAGAGACAGTGATGTTCCAGAGTGGGACAGAAAAGAAAGCCTTTGGCTCCTGCTGGCTGCTATCAGCACAAGGTGGGGGGTCAAGGCTCAGGTGAGGTAGATTCCACTAGGGGAAGGTCAAGGCCTGGGCCAAAGGTGGACTGGCTTCTAGCCCCAGCTCTAGGACAATCACAGGACCTTCTCTCAAGCTTCCTGCACTTTGATTTCGTCATCTGTCACACGGAGATAACATTACCTGCCTGACCCAACCCACGGGCTGTGGCATGGAGGTGATACTCCACCCAGGGAGGCCTGCTCACTGCTCCCAGAAAACCTCCGAGTCGCTCCAACTCAGCACCTTGCCCACATTCCCTCCCTCCAAGCCCCTCCCTTCCTAGATCCTAACGCTTCTTCCAAGACTCAGTCCAGTCTTTTCTTCTCTATGGAACCATCCATGAATACTCTAGCTGATAGCTTTGTGTCTCTTCTTTCAACCTCTATTACACTCATAGTTGGCACTACCCAGTGAGCATGTAATTCTTACATCAGGATTTCTCAACCTCAGCACTATGGCCATTTTGAGCTGGATAATTCTTTGTTGTGGGGGTTTCCCTGTGCATTTTAGGATGTTCAGCAGCATCATTAGATGCCAGCAGCACCCCTCCAGTTGTGACAACCAAATATGTCTCCAGACATGGCCAAGTAAATCCTGGGGGCAAAATTGCCCTCAGTTGAGAACTGCTACTTTGTATTGTTATTTATGTTTATTGCTATTAATGTTTCATTTCCTGGCTAGATGCTGTTGAGTGTCCTCACCTGCCTAGTGCACTGTCATACATGTCCTGTGGTCCATAATTATCTGTTGAACAAATCAATACACTCTTTTCAAGCATTAAAAGTGCAAGTAGGCCGGGTGCGGGGGCTCATGCCTGTAATCCTAGCACTTTGGGAGGCCGAGGCAGGAGGATTGCTTGAGATTAGGAGTTCAAGACCAGCCTGAGCAACAGTGAGACTCTACAAAAAATAAAAAAAAATTAGCCAGGCATGGTGGCACATGTTTATAGTCCCAACTACTCAGAAGGCTGAGGCAGGAGGATCACTTGAGCCCAGGAGTTTAAGGCTTCAGTGAGCTATGATCCTATAAGTATTTTTGATTCGGATACTTTTTTCAAGCTGAAAAGGATTTTCTACATCATCTAATCCAATAGTCTCATTTCTCAGATGAGGAAACTGAGGCCCAGTGAGGATACATAGTTCTTTCATATATAAAAGATTGAAACAGTCCATTGTTCAGATGGCTTTAGGAAAATTAAGTAGTTTTGCTTGAGTTCTAGTTTCTTCCAATAATTCCTCTAGACGAGGATCTCTCAGTCTTAGCATTATTGACATTTCGGGCTAGATAATTGAAGGGCTGTCCTGTGCATTGTAGGATGTGCAGCAGCATCCCTGGCTTCTACATACTAGATGCTACTAATACGCACTTTCTCCCCTTAGTCTTAACAATAAAAAATGTCTGCAGACATTGCCAAATGTCCCATAGAGAACCACTGGTCTAGACATATCTGTAGATAAAATCCCTTCACATGAAATGTGGAGGCCCTCAGGTTATTTCTTTGTAATATGTTTGTTTTAATGAATAGTTTGCTAGCAAATCTCATTTGTAGCCAACAAACTCTGGAGATAAGACAGAGCCACTCTAAAGTGAGTGCCAGGTCTCAGTCACTGCTCGAGCCCTCTCATTATGTCATTATGTGTGTATGTTCATTTATTTACTGTATTCTGCCTGCTTTCAGGAGCCTTTAAAGTAGTCCCAACTCATTTCTTTCTCAGAGCACCTGGCCCTGTCTGTGCATTGCCCAGGCATCTGCACTGGGTGGAAAAGTGTCCTTCCCGGTCGGAGCCCTTCTCACATTGTATTCTGATTGCCTGTTGTCTCTCTGTCCCACTGGGCCCATGACAGTAAAAACAATGGACCATCTTGTTCACCATTGTACTCCCAGCATCTAGTTGGCACATGAGAGGTGCCCAATAAACATTTGTTGAATGAATCTGTAATAGAAATTATATATTGTATTTAACTATGGGTCAGAAGTATAGAACTTAGCTACAGCTTACAGCTTATTTAGTTTAGTTTACAATAATTATTTCTTGTGTTTATTAAGAGCCTACTATGTACCTTACATGTGTTATCTCACTAATCACAAGGCAACCTTATTAACTCCATTTGAAAGATGAGAAATTGGGCCTCAGACAGAGCTTATGACTTGGACGATTATATAGTAAGAAGCCTCTATTTGGACCTAGGCTCACCTAACTGCAGGACCGAGCCCTAGTCTGCCTTGATATATGAGGGTTTTTTTTTTGTTGTTAAAGTTGATGCAAAATGCATATTATGAAAAAACCATGCATGGATTTCAAAAACTTTTTGCACCAAAATAAACTACTAACTTGTTATAACATGTCTGAATTTAGTCTGAGGCACTAAGAAGGATAAGACATCAGTTTGAAAAGAGCCACCAGAGCAACATGAATTCTGCCAAAATTGAAAGCAAGAACAAACATTAAATGTATGGTGAAGCTTGAGTGGAAGAACAGTGAAATCACTCATCTTTAGAAAAAGTTTATGGGGACAATGCTCCAAAGAAATCTGCAGTTCACAAATGGGTAACTCATTTTAAGAAGGGACAAGATGATGTTGAAGATGAAGCCTGCAGCAGCAGACCATCCACATCAATTTGCAAGTAAAACATTAACCGTGATTGTACCCTAATTGAAGAGGACTGATGATTAACAGCAGAAACAATAGCCAACACTGTAGATATCTCAATTGATTCAGCTTACACAATTCTGAATGAAAAATTAAAGTTGAGCAAACTTTCCACTCTGTGGGTGCTAGAACCGTTGCACCCAGATCAGCTGCAGACAAGAGCAGAGCTTTCAATGTAGATTTTAAACGATAGATCCTGAAGCACTTCTTTGAAGAAGTGTAACAGGAGATGAAACATGGCTTCACCAGTATGATCCTGAAGACAAAGTCCAAAGTGATAGCTACCAAGAGGTGGAAGTGGTCCAGTCGAAGGAAAAGCAGAATGTTCAAGAACAAAGATCATGGCAACAGTTTTTTGTGATACTCAAGACATTTTGCTTGTTGACTTTCTGGAGGACCAAAGAACAATGACATCTGCTTATTATCAGAGTGTTTTGAGAAAGTTAGCCAAAGCTTTAGTAGAAAAACGCCCAGGAAATCTTAACCAGAGAGTCCTTCTCCACCATGGCAATGCTCCTGCTCACTCCTCTCATCAAATGAAGGTAATTTTTTGGATATTTCCATGGGAAATAATTAGGCATCCACCTTACAGTCCTGATTTGGCTCCTTCAGACTTCTTTTGTTCCCTAATCTTAAAAAATCTGTAAAAGGAACCCATTTTTCTCACTGCATTATCATGGGTAAATTCCTAGGATCCTCAGTTCTTTAGGGATGGACTAAATGGCTGGTATTATTGTTTACAAAAATGTCTTGCATTTGATAGAGCTGATGATGAGAAATAAAGTTTATATATTTATCTTTTTTTTTCTTTTTTTGAGACAAGTTCTCACTCTGTTGTCTGGGCTGCAGTGCAGTGGTGCCATCATAGCTCACTGAAACCTCAAACTCCTGGGCTCAAGTGATCCTCCTGCCTCAGGTTCCTGAGTAGCTGGGACTAAAGGTGTGCACCACCATGCCCAGCTAATTTTTCTATTTTTTATAGAGACAGGGCTCTCACTGTTGCTCAAGCTGGTCTCGAACTCTTGGCCTCAAGCAATCCTCTGGCCTTGGCCTCCCAGAGTGCTAGAATTATAGTCAGCAGCCACTGTGCCTGGCCTTTAATGAACTTTTTGAAGTCTCTTTGTACTACCTCTTATGTCAAGAATCATAAACCTGTGTAATGGCTCTTTTTGTTATGGAATGATCACTTTATGAACTGGGACCAGAAAAATGACTCTATCATTTGTGTATAATTTAGATCAGTCCATCTTTGTCTCTTTGGGAGATCTGCAGAGACATGGAAACGATCTTGTTATACAAAATCTTGTCTATAATGGCTTTCACTGTGACAAGATTCCACCTGTAGCTGGGAGTCAGAGAAACTATGTTTTAATTCTGATTCTGGAGAGTGGGTGTGTACATGTATAGGAAACTACCACAAACGATAAAGTCCAAGATCTTACCATTGCACGAACTCAATTTCTTTTGGGAAATAGTTGCTGAAAAGTCTGACCCATAACTGTGCCTCCTTGGAATGCGTCTTAGCATCCCTAAATCACTTAGTATTTACCATTTGTTCCCTCAGATTGCCAGATGTTGTTTTAAAGTTCAGATGCTCCTCAACTTACAATGGGGCTACAGCTGGATAAACACCTCGTAAAGTAAAAAATCTTAAGTCGAACTTTGTCTAAGTACCGCCGGTAAATGGTATGAGAATTATCGGTTGTTTTCTATTCACTCTGTCTCCTCAAATAAATCACCCGAGGGCGCGGACTCCTACTTTACCTTGCCATCTTTGCCAGTTGCTCAATCATTGTTGACAATGATAACAATGATGCAGTAGGAGGAGGTGCGCATTCTAGGCTGTAGATGGACGAGTTCGAGTTGATCGTGCGCTCTGCCCCACTCCCTTGCTTTGGGGAACTCCCATAACAAGGCACGGTGTCCCCGCGGCGAGGCAAGACTAGGTCGGTCCTTTTCCTTAAGGATGCTGTAGCCTTGGGCGGGGAAGAGGCAGGGGTCCTTTTCAGTTCCGCCCTTGGAGACACACCCCCTCCGTCTCCCGACAGACCCCTGCTGAACCTGGGTCGGGAGAGACTCGCGGAGCCCGGGCGGCCGCGCAGCGGGGCGGGAAGAACGCGGAGCCAGGGGCGGAGCCGGGCCGACTCCCGGATCCCCACCCGGCCGCCCCGCCCCCGCGGCCCCGCCCCGCCCCCGCGGCCCCGCCCCGCCCCCGCGGCCCCGCCCCCTGCCCGGGACCCGACCGGGCTGCGCTCACTGCCCAGCCGGGGCCGGGAGCCTCCAGGCGGAGAGGCTCCCGCCCGCCCTGAGCCGCGGCCTCCGCATGGAGGGGCCGCTCGCTCTGCCACCGGGGTCGGGGCCGCTCTCGCCGCCGCTGCTGGAAGGCGGAGCCGCCGCTGTCGTGGAGCCCGGAGTCCGGCAACACTCGGGACACGAGACGGCGGCGCAGCGGTACATCGCCCGCCTGCTGCAGGCCGGCTACGAGCCCGAGAGGTGACGCCCAGGGCAGAGCGCGCGGGGCGCATCCGGGGCGGGCGGCCTAGAGGGCGCGGCGGCTCCGGGAACCGCGGCACTGCGGGGGAGGGGAGGGGCAGGCCCCACAAACCCTTACCCTCTTACCGCCTCGACATCTAACTTCCTGAAACGCCACGCTCCGGGCTTTGGTTGGGGGATCCAGGCGGGCACCGTGCAAAGGATTCGGTGCTGCGTTGCACAGGAGAGCAAGGGAGAGGGAACCGTTCGTTAAAACATTCCCTAGAATCTTAGCCCTGGATCGGACCTCGATTACACACCCGACGGCACCCAGTCCAAGTGGCTCCAACTCCTGGGATTCAAACAGTACTTGTTGGAGTCCCTGGCCGACTTTGCTTACTCCTCCTTAGCTGTTTCCTCCTAGAACTATCTTCGGTAGTCTTACTGGCAGGTGTAGATGTCCAGATGGGTGGCCTCCACAGGGCCAGGTGAGGACACTGTCCCCTCCTCACCATGCACTGAGGTCAGATGAGGCTGCTGTGACAGCTTACCTCAAGCTCTCTCCAAGACTCAGGCCCCCATGCTGGGGTCTGTATGTCAGTGAGGGGCACTGGAGGGAGAGTGGGGTAGTGAGATGGGCCCCAAGGGGACTGGCTGAAAAGGAGACAGCAGCTAATCTCTGGATTGCATCGCAGCTTGAAATGCAATCCCACTGTCCTTCCGGTCCAGAGGATTTGGACTTCTTTCTCTGCCCCATCTGCTGGTGCTCAGCAGCTTGGGGAGGTGACCTGGCAGCTGGGTTTGAGGGGGGGGGAGGTCTGAGGGAATTAGCCAGGCAGCTCTGCCCAGGGGCTGGTCGCTTATGTAAGAACTTTTAATGGCTTAAGGGCTGTCGGGCAGCCAGGCTGCCAGGTGAAGCCTGGCCCCTCCTGTCCTCTCTAGAATTGACACAGGTTTAGGCAACCCCATCTTTCCTCCTATCCTAGAAATCCAGTTCCTGGGGCTCAGGGCCCAGGGGGATAGGGAGGGGCCCTGGGGGTGAGGGAGCAGGCTGGGGCACTTGCAGGCTGGATGGAGGCAGTGCCTTGGTTAGAGCAGTTATTGCAAAGGTATCGATCACTTCAGAGCTCAGGCCAGGGCCCTGCAAGCCTATCCCTTCTCCAGATTGTACTTCTGCAGCAAGAGCCATCCCTACCCCCACACCCTACGTAGGCTCAGAAGAGCCTGTGTAAACCACCTGGCCTGAGCCGCAGCCAGGTGGTATGAGATTCAAAACCTGCTGGCTAGACCTCTTATCTGCTTTCGCCAACCTGGAGCTGTGGGAAGAAGGCAGGGTTCCATGGGAAGTGCTGGGTTTGAGTCCAGTGTTACCATTCTCTAGCTTGAACTTGGGCAAGCCATGACCCTGCCTTAGCTCAACAATGCTAATGTTGTTATTACTTCTTTCCCCCCTCAAGTGTTTTGAAATCTTGTTCCTTGAAACAGCCCCAGGCCAGATAGAGACCTCTAGATCCCTGCCTGGCCCTGGGCCTTATCACCCTACTGCCCTGAGGAAGGGGCTTAGACCGGCCCTCCCACCCTCACAGCTGCTAGGTGGGGAGTCTCAGGGGACCGACAGCCCTGCCTCAGGCTGAAGAGGCCCACTGGTTGCCTTGGTGTCTCCTCCCCAGGGAGGAAGCAGCTGGGGAAGATCAGGAAGAGGGAGGAGGCAAGTAGGGGGGTGGGGAGGTGGATTAACAGAGTCTCTGGAAAAGGACAGCCTAACTCGGGGCTGAGCCCAGCAGCTTAGAGTGATGAGGAGCGCTGACACAGGTCAAAGCAGGAGGGGTGGGGAAGCAGGAGAGGGGAGTGGGGTTGTGGAGTCTGTAATCTCTAGGAAGGTGGCCTTTCTCATACTCCACCGGGAAGCCGTCTCACCTTGGTCCCAGAGTTCTAGGCTGGGGCATATGTTACATTAAGGTCACCTGAGATGGCAGAACCTAGCTGTACGCCTGAGCTCCAGCCCTGGCAGAACCCTGAATAGTAACCTAGGCATTCCTGACCCATGCTGTAGGGGGTAGTGATCCAGAGCAGGTCCCTTAGAGATCCAGAGAGACCACTGGAGCAGCCTCTGCTCTGTGCCTGCAATTGGCATGATAGCCCTGTCTTTCTCTGGCAAGAAAGGTGCCCTGGGCAGCTGTGAATGGCCAAGGCCTCACTACTCTGCTCCAGGAGGCCAGTGAAAGGTCCTAGTGCTGGTGCACCTCAGGATACTCTCTGCCTTTCCCCCTATGGCCTTGGCTCCCTGGGTTGGTCTATGAATGCTGAAGGTTTAGAGGTTCTTCCCAGGCATCCTGGCAAGCCAGCCCCAGTCCCCCCTCCCTTCCAATGCCAGGGGCCCCCATCAAGAACACTCCTTTGGGCTCCATTGGTGGGGAGGGATGTGATGTCCCTGTCCTCCATACTAAGGGCAAAGAGGACATCTGTGAGTCTTTAACACTCTCCACCACACCAGCCTTATGGCCTGAGCTCTGTGGGAAGCCTCCCCTCTGCACACAGATGGAACAGTCTGTGTTTTCCTGGCAGGGTCCCGGGGGCATCATGGAGTGGGGGAGGGGGAGGCTGGGCATCCCAGGGAGCCCTGTGGCTTGGAGGCCAAGCCTCCCCTGGGCCTGGCTGTCACCACACTGCTGAGACGTAAACAAACCCAGCCTCCTAGGGCCACAGACAGCCACCATGCCAAGGAGAGGACTGTGTCCCTGCCCTGCCTGTTCTCTCACCTCACCAAGAAGTAAGCTGTGGTACCAAAGGACACAGGGAGGAGGCTGTGGAGTTTGGGTGGGGAACCCACTCTCTAGCTTTTGGTCAAGGGGGCACACTGGCTGTTCTGGCATGTGAGAGGGAAGGGTCTGCCTCCTACCTTCCACCCTGCCCCATGTGAATCAGTTTGCTGCCTAGTTTTACTGCCCCATGTAGAAATCTAGGTCTTGCTGGGCACTCAGGGCCACCACACTTCTGCTTTGGGGATTTTTCAAAAGTTCCCTAGCCTCTGTCCTCATTTCTATGCATCCTCACTTGTCTCGGCCAGGCCTGTGCTCCTCCCCTCATCTTACCACCAGACCACCCCCTCCCAAATAGAAACAAACTTTCCTCTTTGGGGTTAAAACCCCTGGCATGCACGCCATTTTCTGAGCTGGGGACAGGGTGGTCAGACTGAAGCATTGGGCCGGAGTCAGAAGCAGTACCCCTCCCCCCTTCCTGAACTGTAGGTTTTGCTTCTGTCAAGGGGGGATACCTAGTAACTGGCAATTAATAGATTGTAGAATAAATGTGATCCGCTATGAAAAATGCTTTGTAGACTGCAGAGGGCTCAAGGGCCACCCAAAGGTCAAGGAGTGTCACTGTTAAGAATGCCAGGCCCCTAGGAATGATGTCCTGGTGGGCGTAGGCGTCCAAACTCAAACGCCTGTGTGTTGGGGAGCCCAGACCAGTTTCTCAGGGGTCCGGGCCTTGATAGGATCCAGGGAGGGATTAGTACTGCGGAAAGAAAGAACCACGTTAGAGGTACCCCTGGGGGTGGGGAGTAGAGCAAGAGAGACTCAAGCTGTCGGGGGCCCAGGGGCCTGGGGCGGGCCAGGCTGGGGGCGAACCCGGGGCGCGCGCTGAGGGGGGTCCTGGGACGCTGCCAAGAGGAGCGGCCGAGTGGGCGTGTCCCGGCCTGGCTCAGTCCCCTCCCCCTCTGGATAACAGCCCCCAGCCTACCCGGGCCGGCAGGGTCGCTGTGCCACTGCAGGCCGCCCAGTGCTTGCGCCGGGGTGGTGGCGGCGGCGGCGGCCGCAGGGCCAGACTCGCGGGGCCCTTTGTGCGGCGCGGGGCGGAGGCGGCGGTGCCGGGGGCGGGGCGGGAGGGGAGGGCGGCGCCCCGGCCCGCCCCGCCGCTGCCGCAGCCCCCGCCCCCGGCCCGCCCGGCCCGCCGCGGCAGCGTGGCCGCGGCGGCGTCAGCAGCAGCAGCGGCGGCGACAGCAGCAGTGGCAGCAGCAGCGGGGCGGCCCGCGCGGGTGTTTATGTCGGGTCGCGGGGTCTCCCAGCAGCATGGCGGACTACCTGATCAGCGGCGGCACCGGCTACGTGCCCGAGGATGGGCTCACCGCTCAACAGCTCTTCGCCAACGCCGACGGCCTCACCTACAAGTAAGCGCGGGGGGCCGAGGCCCCGCTCGGTGCGCGCAGCCCCGCCCGCGATCTCCCGGCCCCGGCCCCCGGAGCACGCGGCTCCCCCCGGCACACGCTGCGTTCTCCGGCCCAGCTGAGTGACTAGGGGAGGGATGGCCGGGGAAGGAAGGAGGCCTGCGCTGAGAACAGAGGGACGTGGCACAGCGACATCGCGGCCCTCAGTGCCCTGACCTGTTTCTGGCCAGGTCTGGGTTCGGCCTGCCCCTTTCTCCTCTTATGGGCATGGGGTCGGGGGTGGGGGCCTTGGGGCGTGTGGGTACTCGAGCTGTGGGCGTTGTGGGGAGACTTTCCTCAGCCCTTGGGCCAGGACGCCCTCTTCTAGCCCCACCACGAGGGCAGAGGGGGCTGTGGAGCCTGCTCGGCCAGCTGCTGGAGTGTTGCCCCCAGGAGAGGCCCAGCTGGGTGGTTGGGATGGCTCCTTTTTCCACTGTCCAGTCCAGCCCTCCTTCCACTTGTGACCCTGCCTGCCCACAGGTTGGCACTGGTACCCCCACTCCCTGCACAGTTTTCTGTGACTGCCACCGCCAAGCTCACCCCATATGGGATTTTGGAGGAGCATGAAGACCTACCCGTCTGCCTCTGGCTTAGTTTGCCTTTTCTTGTGGGCCCCAGGACAGTTGTCTTGCCGGCTGCAGCAAGGCCTGGCACTAGCCCTGCCTCCTGGCTGCAGGACAGTGTCCCTGCCAGGAAGGAGCATCAGGACTGGGCAAAGAGGGGATGCTGGCGAACCGAGAGCATCCCTGGCTTGCCTACTGCCATTCCTACCCTGGCTTGTGAGCACTCCTGCTTGGCAGGCAGTTTCTCTGCATGCCAGGATACCCCATCACTCTTGAGGAGTGTCTCCTCTTGCCTGCCCATAGATGAGGGTGGTATATAATACCTAGAAAATGCCAAGAGTTCCAGACACCAGCATTTCTTCTCTGGCCTCTAAGTGAGCCACAAAGGCCTCCTTACAGAAGGAGGACTGCCAAGGGGTGGGAACAGCTGAAATTCTTTGTTTCTTTGTGGTTTTGGTGATGGGAGAGAGTATATCTTTGTATATTTTTCACTGGAGCCTTCTAGGGAAACTCCTAGGAGTTCCTCTAGGCCTTGGAGCAGATTAATGACCCCATTCCCATCCACCCTGTGGCTTTTCCTTCCTGCACTAGGGTTGCCTGCTGCTTTGCTTAGCCCAGTTCAGAGTGTTCCTGAAGTGTGGGCTATTTGTTTTTGGGTGTGTCTGTCAAGACCTGCTGTGATTTCAGACAGCTTGAGCTTGTTGAAGCCCCTGGGATGTGGCACTGCACCTAGACGCACTCATGCAGGCCTCCCCTTCTGGGGTGTGCCATGACCATGGCCCACCCGAGTGTTGGCAACTGCCATACTTTACCCCCATGTCCTGGTCCCAACTGCAGGGCCTCCCTCCCCTTTCCCATTCCAGCCATATCTGTTGGCTACCCGAGTCCCCAGTGCCTGCTCTGTCACAACACGCCCTGTGCTTAGCCCCCTGGGGTCTCTTCATGCTGTTCTGAACCTTGTGTGACTCAGCAGCCCAGGAACTGGGGTGTGCAGCTTGTCCTGTGCTGGGTCATGTTCATGCCATGTTGCACTACAGAATTGTTCTCAGGTTCCTTCCCTGTGTTTACTTGTCTCTCCCTATCAAGATTGAGAAGTTTTCAACGGCAAGCACTGTATTTGATGTGTATGGCACTAGACAAACTTTGAGCCCTGAAGGCAATGGATATTTTGGGCCAGCTGCCTTGCTGGTGGCCCAGGTCCACAGACCTTCACTGTCTCTGACTCTAGATCTCTGGGCTGGAGTCTGCACTAGTGGGGGGTACAAGGCAGGTTCCACCCTGATGGGGTAGCAGGGATCAGAGGGTTCCAGCCCCTGCTCCTCTGACCTTTCCCCACCCCCATGCTGCCTCCCCTGGCAGGGCAGGCCAAGGGCCAATCCTCCCCACCAGTAACATTCCCTTTTCTGTCTCCGCAGCGACTTCCTGATTCTCCCAGGATTCATAGACTTCATAGCTGATGAGGTGGTGAGTACATCTTCCTTTCACAAAGGGGCAAGGGGTGTGCATGTGGTGGATGAGGCTGACTTCTTGCCCAAGGGCAGGGTGTGGGGAGACTTTCATTTAGAATGTGGGGGACATAGCCTTTGCTGTTGCCAGAGACACTGCGTGGTGCAGTGTTATGCTTGATGGGCAGCGGCAGCTGTGGGGAGTTGGGGTGTCCTGAGTGGGGTCCTGCTACAGAAAAGGCCGTAAGTGGGGCTTGGGTGTAGCTGCCTTATTGTATAGACCATAAGGATTGAATTTTGTCTGAAATGCTGACCAAGGACATGATAGAAGCCAGTAAAATTACGGAGACTTTGAATGCAGTGGGCAGACTTGTTCATGGATCCACAGTGTAGCAGAACTGGTGAGAGGGTGTGAGGGAGGTAGATTTTGGACAAATACAAGGAAACACTGCCTTACTTTTCAATAGGGGCTCTGCAATGAGCTGACTCAATGAACAATTAATGTATGATAAACTTACAGAAGCCAAGAGGTGGTAGTGATGATGGCGTAGATCATTTCAAGAAAAAAGTTGGATGGTTCTATAATTAGTTCATGCACATTTTGAAGAGCCTGTTTCTTTTCTGTTGCTGTTATTATCAGTATTTATTCTGGTCTCATTCTCATGAGAGGCCACAGGGCCGAGTGTGCCTAGATCACTCATGTGTTGGGGGAACTCTGTGGGTCAGCTGACAGAGCCGACCCAGGCAGATTTTTAGAGGTAAATTTTCACTGTTCTAGATATTTCCTTTATGACAGCAACCAGGATGCCTTCTTTGTTCAGCTGTTCAGATAGCAAAGTTTACTGAGCACCCTGACTTTGTGCCAGACCCTGGGCTGGGTGCTAGGAAGAAAGGGATGGAGGAAACCTCTGCCTGGCATGTGCGGTCTGTCTGTCCCGGAGCCTCTGTCAGGAAGTTTGTATCTCTTCTCCTATGGATGCTGAGGGAGGAGAAGGTGGTGTTTTCTAAATGACAGGGCCAGGGTTCTGAACCAGGGTCAGTGATGGACTTAAGGGGCCTGTGAATCTCAAAAATTATACACCAAATTCAGTGTCTGAGTGTGTTGGGGACTAGGATCCACGACTATTGACATGAATCTCAGAGGGGTCTGTGACCTGCCTTCTATACCATTCATGGGTAGATGACGACTAAATGTATATTTGCAATTCCAACCACTCTTGAGCGCCACATCCTTAGTCACCTACTTTCCTGGATGGCCAGGAGACTCCTTCCCCTGCCTGCCCCATCACAGCTGTTGGCACCCAGAATCCATTCTCCACATTGAGCCTGCATGACCTCTTGGAAACATAATCAGATAGTGTCTCTCCTCTGCCTGAGACCCTCCAGTGGCTTCTTCCCTCAGAACAGAACCTGAGCCCCTCTCCGTGGCTTCACAGCCGCCATGCCTGCCTCCTGCCTCCCTCCTTTCCCTCCACTCCACTCGCCTGCTCTTTCTTTCCTAAATGCGCCCAGGAGGAATAGGCGTCAGAGGCGGGCTGGCACGCGCAGCTCCCGCAGCCTGCATGACAGTTCTGCACACTGTTCCTTCACTGGCTCCCGCCTCTCACCTCGCAGGAAACAGGCTCTCCCTGACCACCCACTTTCCCCATGGTCACTGGCCTTGTTGTTTTTCTTCATAGCCTTTGTCCTGACTGTAATAATCTTGTCCCTGTGTCTCGTGTCTGTCATCTTTCTTTCCAAGTAGAACGTAAGCTCCGTTAGACTAGCAGGGACCTCATCCTCCTTGTTCACTGCCGTATCCCCAGGCCTGTCCTGGTGCCAGATACATGTAGGAGCTTGGTGAATGTTTGTCCACTGGATGCTAAACTCTTCACGTGGACTGTGCCTCCATCCTCAGGACCTGACTTCAGCCCTCACTCGGAAGGTCACGCTGAAGACGCCACTGATCTCCTCCCCCATGGACACTGTGACAGAGGCCGACATGGCCATCGCAATGGCTGTGAGTCCCATGCCTGGGTGGGGACTTCAGGGCAGAGGGAACTGAGCAGGGCGGGCCGTGCTGAGAGGCAGGGGCGAGGAGGGTCGGCCCCGGCTCTCACCACACTTCCCTTCCACACCAGCTGATGGGAGGCATTGGTTTCATTCACCACAACTGCACCCCAGAGTTCCAGGCCAATGAGGTGCGGAAGGTCAAGGCAAGTACTAGGCCCACCCCCAGAAAGATGCCACCTGCCACCCCCACCTGAGACACCCTCCTGGCCTCCCTTGCTAGCCCTGCAGGCTGCCACATTCCCTGGCTGATTGCTATGGGGTCCCGCCTGCCTTTCCTCTCAGTGGGGGTCACAGGGCTGAGCCATCACTTTCCCACTGGCCCTCACTCCATTGAGCATCCTGGCTTTCTCCCAGCCTTTTCTTTCCCCTGTCTCTGCCCGCAGAAGTTTGAGCAGGGCTTCATCACAGACCCCGTGGTGCTGAGCCCCTCGCACACTGTGGGGGACGTGCTGGAGGCCAAGATTCGCCATGGCTTCTCCGGCATCCCCATCACTGAGACGGGCACCATGGGCAGCAAGCTGGTGGGCATCGTCACCTCTCGAGACATTGACTTCCTCGCTGAGAAGGACCACACCACCCTCCTCAGTGAGGTACCTGCAGGGCAGGGTTAGTGGGACTGGGGTGCAGGGAGGACCCTTTGCCCTGGGGCCTCAGGCTGGTGCCTGTGACCAGGACCAGAGGGAGGCCTGGCTCCTTCTCTCTCACCTGCCAACCTGCAGGCAAATGTTCCTGGCCCCACAGGTGATGACACCTCGGATCGAGCTGGTGGTGGCTCCAGCAGGTGTGACATTGAAAGAGGCAAATGAGATCCTGCAGCGTAGCAAGAAAGGTACCGGGGAGCAGGCAGGAAACCCAACTGCCAGTCCTGACTCTGTACCCTGGGCCCCCATTCCTTCCCAGCCTTGCAGCTTGTCCCAGCAGCCACCCTGGGCCTTAGGGAAGGTTTTCTAATAATCTCAGGCAGGCAAGAACACGATTCCTAACATCCTTCTCCTGGCTTCAGGAAACCTGTCCCTAATTTAGCCTCTCCACAGTGTGTTTCTCAAAACTAGTCCTGTGAGATACTTATGAAAAAGGTCTCTGTGGTCTTAAAAGCCTGAGAAATACTGCTTTCTCTATCCCCTGTCTTGTATAAAGAATTACACATTTGCTTGTTAAAAGCTCTGAGAAGTCCTGCAGTTAAATTTATTTGACATTGGAGCTGTTTACATAATATTCACTAGGGCCTTGTGGGCTATGTGGGAGATGCTTCTCTGGTCCATGCTGGAGAGTTCTTTGGTGTTTGTATTGGCCAGAATACACGTTCCCCCTGTAAGATAGCCTTACATTTGTGCCCTGGCTAGGAGTTTTCGACCACTGTGGCCTATGGCCCAGCAGGTGAAAGGCTGCCAGCGCTCAGGGGCTGCCCATCCCAGCATGCCCAGGCCGCAGGGTGTGAAGAGCCCCAGGAACCTGTTCTGCTAGGAGGTTTCTTTGCTTTCCTCTTCCTCAGGGAAGAGGGCCAGGTTCCTAGGAGTACTTCCCGGGTGGGTGCTGTCACCTAGTGGCTGGTTTGGATACTTCAGTGGAATTCTGGCTTGAGCCACTTTTATCTTCAGGGACCACGCTCGCCCATCTCACCTCTGCATTCCTTACCAGGGAAACTGCCTATTGTTAATGACCGTGACGAACTGGTGGCCATCATTGCCCGCACTGACCTGAAGAAGAACCGGGATTACCCTCTGGCCTCCAAGGACTCCCACAAGCAGCTGTTGTGCGGGGCAGCTGTGGGCACCCGTGAGGATGACAAGTACCGCCTGGACTTGCTCACCCAGGCGGGCGCTGATGTCATAGTACTGGTAGGGACACTGCGGGGGGCGGGGGGGTGGGGGTAGTTCAGCAGAGTAGAGCTTATGAGGACCCAGGTTCACCTCTACTAAAGCTTGTGACCCTCCCTCACTGATAGTTAGAGCTCACATTCTGTGACAGAACCTCCCCCCTGCCAGGCACTTTGCTGAGACCTTTGTGTGTATCAGCCCCCTGAGGTGCGGTTCCATTCCTGGTTGTCAGATGAAGAACTGAGGGTCAGAGAGGTTAAGTAATCTCACTGGATTAGGGAGTTAGTAGGAGCAGGATACCACCCCAGGACGCTTCCTTGTGGACAGTGTCAGTCCGTCCAGTGGGCAGGAAAGGCCTGTCTGCTCCAAGGCTGTATGTGAGTGGTGTTAAGCAGGTCCCTTTGAGAATCAGCTGAGGGTTGTCCGGTGACTTTTCAGAAATAAGAGCATTGTCATAACAGTTTTCATAGAATTTTAGGGGTCTGTCCACTTGGAACCACCCTCCCCCAGCGAGGATCCTTAGCTGTCTAAGCCCTGGCTCTTCTGTCCCCTTCTCACAGGACTCATCCCAAGGGAACTCGGTGTATCAGATTGCCATGGTGCACTACATCAAGCAGAAGTACCCCCACCTCCAGGTGATTGGGGGGAATGGTGAGTGCGGGGTTCCCTCTCACCTCTGCCCTTGTCCCCTCACTGTGTAACCCCTCTCTGTCCCTCAGTATTCCTAGGTCATGGCCTTTCTGCAGGCATGGAGGGCAGGGTGCATGATGGGCTTTGGTCATGGAAGGGGGTCCAGGGGGCTAGGCTGGGGTCCCAGGAAGCCCCTGGGTAGGACAGGGGCTCCCCATTCTCACATTGTTCCTCTGCCCCATCCCCACCCCAGTGGTGACAGCAGCCCAGGCCAAGAACCTGATTGACGCGGGTGTGGACGGGCTGCGTGTGGGCATGGGCTGCGGCTCCATCTGCATCACCCAAGAAGGTGGGTGTCAGTAGGAGGATGAGCGCTGGCCCCTGTGGGCCCACCCTGCCCCGGGGCCTCCCTCTTGCTCCACCAATGCAGGCTGAGTGCTCTCTCTACCAGGCCCCTCCCGGGGTGCTGGGCTTGTCTCGTCTGGTGCCTCACCTGGGGGAGGTAGGTGTAAGCAGTTGAGGGTACTGACAGGTGCCAGTTGCTTCTCAGATTCTGTCCAAGGACACCTAGGCTGGTGCGACAACCTTTCACAGGGTCTTGTGGGAAGCCAGCTCAGGGTTTGGATTAGATTTGGGACAAGGCAGTTACTTAAGACATGGAGACAACATGTCCCTGCACACGTAAGGATACACACCCACATTGCCATGTGGTGACAGTGGGGGATTTCCACTCAATGGCAAAGCCCTTTTGTGGGGTGGGTTCCTGATGGGGAGGGAGGAGGGGGTGACCCTGACACGGGTCCACCATGAGGTTGAGGGATGCTCCCTGGAGGCTGGTGACTGTCTGACTGGTGGGGTGGCTGCCTGGAGGAGTTGAGTCCTGGCGTGGCCTGAGGGGGTGTGTCTGGCCCTTCCTTCGAAGGTCATTTCTCCAAAAACACTGAGTGACTCATTTGGCCTTCCCCTCCCAAACATCTCTCCCTTTTGGTCTTTGGAGCCTCTGCATTATTAGTTTCTACCTTCACCTTAGCTGCCACTGTGGTGAGATGTGGGCCCTCTCTCATTCACTTAGCAAATATTGAGCACCTACTAAGTGTCAGGCAGTGCTAAACCTTGGGATATAGTAGGGACAAAACAAATGGAAGGCTCCTTCCCTAGTTTATCCAGCCTTGCAGCCATCCCTGGTTCCTTACAATTCCCACTTAAAACCTAACACTTGAGGACCTTGAACAGTTAAACTCAAAGAAATGAAAACCAATATCCCAAAGGAGGCCATAAGTACATAAACCTAGTAACAGTTTTTGCAAATGAAGGCCTTGAAGGGGAACTTGAACATTGAGGGCAGGTGAGGCTGGGGACCTGTCTGGGGGTGCTGTACTCTGAAGGCCAGTACTGCTCCCCAATCAGAACTCCCTGTAGTGCTATTATGGGTGGGGTGGCCCCAGACCCTGGAGTTGCATTCGCCCTGGTGTTATTTGGCGACACCTCTAATATGCCTTAGAAACCCCATCTAGCCCCCTCCCTCTCCAGGGTAGAGGTAGGGCACAAGGAGAAAGGGCTGGCCTAGCCCTGGGCCTGGCCTGTGTGCTGTGTTTACTCTGCTCTGCCTTGTGTACCCCACCCTCCCCCAGTGATGGCCTGTGGCCGGCCCCAGGGCACTGCTGTGTACAAGGTGGCCGAGTATGCCCGGCGCTTTGGTGTGCCTGTCATAGCCGATGGCGGCATCCAGACCGTGGGGCACGTGGTCAAGGCCCTGGCCCTGGGAGCCTCCACAGGTGAGGGGGCGCTGCTGGGGCTTGGGCAGGTGGGGGGCTGGGAGCCAGGTGGGGCAGCAGGAGGGCCGTGGAGCCAGAGGCACTGACCCCTTGACCGCCGTAGTGATGATGGGCTCACTGCTAGCCGCCACCACGGAGGCCCCTGGCGAGTACTTCTTCTCAGACGGGGTGAGGCTCAAGAAGTACCGGGGCATGGGCTCGCTGGACGCCATGGAGAAGAGCAGCAGCAGCCAGAAGCGATACTTCAGGTGCCCCAGCCCCAGTCCAGGCAGATCAGCCCCACCCCTTGGCCCCAGTGCACCACTAACTCCCCCAGAGGGCGCCCACTCCCCATGTTTGTAGTCCTGGAAACTGAGGCACAGGGCAGACACAGCAGATGAGGGACCTGCCCCTGACTCGGAGGCCATGCTTGTGCATGCTGTAGCCAGTGAGTGGCTGCCTGGGGCCCTGCTGTGTGGCTGTCTTCTCCCTGTGCCCATGGGAGGTTGGATGGGGTCCTGTGAGCATCGGGCTGTGGGGCTGAGTCTCCTCACCCTCCACGCAGCGAGGGGGATAAGGTGAAGATCGCACAGGGCGTCTCGGGTTCCATCCAGGACAAAGGCTCCATCCAGAAGTTCGTGCCCTACCTCATAGCAGGCATCCAGCATGGCTGCCAGGATATCGGGGCCCGGAGCCTGTGTGTCCTGCGGTGAGTGCTGGACTAGAAGGGGTGGAGAGCAAGGACACCTGGGAGGCTCCCAGCCCCCTCCTGCTTCATTCCTCTCTCTCTCCTTGGCCCTTGGCCCTGACATGCCCCACCTACCCGCCTTCCAGGTCCATGATGTACTCAGGAGAGCTCAAGTTTGAGAAGCGGACCATGTCGGCCCAGATCGAGGGTGGCGTCCATGGCCTGCACTCGTAAGTGTGGTGGACTCCTTGCCCTCACCTGCTGGCACGGGGTTGAGCAGGTGGGGCCAGGGCTCCGAGGCCAAGCTGAGATTCCAGGGACCCCACGGACCATCTGCAGCAGGACCCATCACCCTCTCCTGCAGTGCCCAGCCCACCCTGTCCCTTGTCCTTTTGCCTTTATGCAAGCAGGCCCCTCCCTTCCCCTCGGGCCTCTCCCCCGAGCAGGACACCGGAGGTGTAGCTGCTAGCCACAGCTGAACCCCCAGCCCTTGCTTGCTCAGGAAGCTTGGTGGCTGGTGGCAGGGGGCTGGTGGTGCTGGGCTCTTGCTGCTGGTGGCCCCAGGCAGGCAGAAGATAGGGGCATGAGCCCTCTGGTGGGAAGTAGGGTAGAGAGATGGATGCCAGGGCCAGTGCCGGTGACCGTGGGTGGGGGCAGTGCTAGTTGGCAGCAGTAGTCATAACAGGCATGCGCCCCGCCCAGGTCAAGAGGCCCGTCTCCCCAGGCATCGCGGGCGTCTAACCTGTGTCTCTTTCTGCCCCACCCTCCCATAGCTATACCTTTCTGCCGTGTAAGTAACCGCGCTGCCCGGGCCAAGCGTAGAGTAGAGCAGGGGCAGTCTGGGTGGGACCTGGGCTGTGGGGGGGTGGGCATTGGGTAGGGGTGGTGCTCGGGTGTAGTCAGGGGACATGGACCCTGGGATTGGGCCCTCCTGGCCCCCTGTGCCAAACACCATAGTAGAGGAAGCCAGCAGTGGCCCCTCATCTAGCTGAAAAACAGATCCCCTTCTGTGGTGCAGAGATAAGCCCATGACCCCAGGCTTGAGGCTGCCTCGTCTTACACTGGACCCAGTGACCACAAGGGGCCTAGGCTGCCGTGTGTGCAGGGATGGGGTGGAGACGTGGCAGCCGAGGTTCGTTGTCTGGTCGGAGCTTGCTCTGTGAGGATAGGCCATGCCTTCCTGAGCTGTCTCTCCACCCCAGGCCCTGAGGACAGTCCACTCAGATGGACCTTTGGACTCAGGTCCAAAGGAGCATGACTCTCTTTGGACCTGCACAGTTGTTCAGGGAGCCCTGGCCTGGGTAGGACAGCGGCCCAGGGCCTGCGGCTGAGAGGCCGAGGCTCCTGTAGCTCCCTGTCCTCTCCCAAGTCTTGGGGCCCTGGGTGGGGGGATTTGGGGAAGGGAGCAGGGTCCACACACCTACTCTTGGTCCCCCTTTCGCCTTGTCCCCACAGTTACGAGAAGCGGCTGTACTGAGGACAGCGGCGGAGGCCGAGGTGGTGGAGGGGAGGCACCCCAGGGTCCCCCTTCGGGGCACAGCCTCCCTCCATAACTGAGTGGTCCACAGATTTGCACTACGGGTTCCCCAGTTCCTTTCCAGGGAGAGAGAAGAGGAGCCCCTGAGGGGTCTGAGGCCCCTTCCTGGGCGTCCCCTGCAGAGTCAGGACTGTTCCCTGGGCCAGGCTGCCCTGTGAGCCCTCGGTTCTCCCTTCTTAAGCCCCCTGAGCCTAGCCAGCCCGGGCTCTCAGGCCCTGCGCCTGCCTCAGGTCTTTCTCACTGCAGCCTGCTCCGGCCTGGCTCCCACCCTGGGGCAGGCAGCCCCTCCTGGCTTCTGTAGGACACCCCCCTCCCTCCCCTCACCCCAGGAAATGGTGCTCTCCTGGCCCTGCCTCTGGCCCTTCCCGGGCTGCTGCCCTCTCAGCCATGTGGCACTTCTGGGCTCCTGACCTAGGCCAGGGGGAGGTCTCTGCCCCCTTCCCCTGTCTCTAGGCTACCCTTGGGCTCTGCTCCTCAGGCTACTCCCCCATCCCTGGCCCTGAGGAGGAGGCTGCCCTGATACTGGCCGCCTGCCCATCATTCCCGATCACCACCATCCCCAGGTGCACCATTCCTGCCCTCTCCTCAGCTGCAGTTGAAGGCTTTAACTTTGCACACTTTGGGGTCACAGTTGCATCATTGTATATTAAATCTGAATAAATCAAGCAGGTCTCAACACCTCCACTGTCCTGTCTCTGTCCCTTGACCACTCAGTGGCTGGAGCCCCATCAGAGCCAGGTTAGTGGGGGCACCAGGCCCAGCCTCCCCAGGAAGGTGACGAGGGCATTGCAGTACTTGAGAGGGTGCTGTGCAGATGGGCCACATGGTGGGAGTCTCCCAGGCCTGTGCCCATACTGGCATTCCTGTCTGCTGCCCCTTGGCCAGCAGCTCCTGCAGCCGGGCAGTCTCACAGAGGGGGTTATTGTGGCTGTTGAAGACCGGCAACGGAGGCCTCATGGCAGCCAGAAAGCACCCAGGGCAACCTCATAATGCCGAACAGTGCAGCCTGGGCACAGGTGGAAGTACAGTGTGGCTGTGGCCCTGACCGCTGAGCCCAGGGCCTGTGGTTGCTGACACGCACCTGTGGGCACAGGGCCAAGCAGAACAGCTCCTGCTGTTCACGTGTGGCTCAGGACGTGCCTCCTAGCCTCAATCCCCCTGCTGGAGGGGACAGCACTGCTACATGGGCTGCTGAATACTCCCTAGAGGTGAGGGGTCTTGGGACACTCACATTAGCTTCCTATGCCTCTGTCGTAGTTGGGCAGTGGGTACAAAGCTGTCCCACCAAGGTACAGACACCACGCGAATGGGCAAAAGCAAAGAAGATGACCTGGGAATGTTCTGGTGGCAGGAATGAGCAAAGGATGAAGAATATCCTAGTTTGTGGGAAATTAGATCTAGAAACATTTCCATAACTACAGGGAAGGGCTCCCACAGTCCCTGTCCCTTGTTGGCATGCTGTGCTGACATCTGCCTTCTTGAAGCCCCTTTGACAGAGAGAGCCACTTGGTCAGAGGCCAGATATCTGTGGACAGTGTATCTGGGACCAGCTCTTACTGTACCATTTTCCAGCTCTGTGCTGCTTCAGGGGTGAGAAGGAAAGAGCTGGATGCCAGAACTGTCAGGTGGGTTCAGAGCTGGTTCAACAATTGCTCCAGAAGTTGTGGCAAAGGTAGTGGGTCACTGACAGTCCCTGGAGGCCTTGTGCCCTGGAATCTTTGGCCTTGGTGAGCACCAAAGAGTCCGAGGTAGCCCAACTGGGAGGGCGGATGATGCCCAGTTCCCAGGGGATGGTAGCAGATGAGAGGGAATGGACCAAAATGAGGCCATGTTTCACAGTTTGTCTTGCACATTGGTTTACAAAAACCATTCAGGAAGCGGCTCGACCAGCCATTGATACGGGAAAGGTCTAAGGGTTCTCAGATAACTTTCAAGTTGTTCTGAATCAAGAGTGTGAATGGCTCAAAGGGAGAAGTTTCCTTTTGAACTAAACCTAATTGGTCAATGGAACTGACCAACAGGAAAGGCTACCTTGTAAGTCAGTGACCTCCCCATTACTTGAAATATGTTAGTGTTAGTGTGGCTCCTCTAGAGGAAGTTTTAGTATGGTGGTTCTCAAATTTTGGAGTGTGTCAGAATCATCTGGAGAGCTAATACTGAGCACGGAGGCCCAGGCTTACTGCAGTAGGATGGGGTCTGGGCTGCGGAATTGTGATTCAGCCTCAGGTGCTGATACATAACACAGCTATGGAGTCTCATTTGTGAATAAAGTTTGTACTATCAAAACAAACGCAGGTTGAAAATCACTGTTTTAGAGGAAACCTGTGCATCCAATTACATGATTTCTGAGACAATGTCCAAAGCATGTGTCCTAAGAAAAGAATTTCAGTTGCCAAAGCACCCTATCCCATGCCTCATCGTGAGGATTATGTGAGAGAACATGGTTATAGGCGCTCAGCAAATTAGTCTTCTTGTCTTCTATATGCCCTCCTCTTGCCCAGATGAATGGGGGTGGGCAAATGCACATAAGTCTGGACCCAACAGCATGCTAGGTTGCAAATTCAGCCACAGTGAGGGAGGCCCAGGTGGGACAAAGGGACAGATGCTCTGGGTAGGAAGGCCACATCAGGTGGATATTCAGAGGCAGCCCTGAGCCACATTTGGGACACAGACCAGAGACACCTTGTTCAGCGGAACTGCATGTCCACCTGGAGTCCAGCCAGGTCTGTGCAGCCCAGTCCCTACCCCCAGCACACTTACCCCGTACCACAAGGCCCAGGCTGCCACTAGCAGGCTGTCAAAAATGTGGGCATCCCAGGTCCCGGCTCATAAGATGTAGCCACCCAGGAAAAGAGTGTCCACCACTGGGGGGTGGCCAGCCTGTGCCCCAGGGCCTTGCAGCAACCAGCACCTGGCAGCCCACACAGGAAGTGGCTCCGCACATCAGCATCACCAGGCCAGGCAGAGCTGCACGTACTTGGCCTGGGCAGCCAGGGCAGGACCAGGAGCAGCCAGTGGGGCCCAGGGGACCCTGGGAGGCCAGGCCTATAGTACAGGTGGATGGAGCAGGAGAGTGGGTGGCAATGGGGCCACCTCTGGTGGACCCATGGAGGAGGAGCTGGTCCCTCCTAGGGCTGAGATCAGGGCCTCTCAGATGGCATGACCTAGTCGTCCAGGACGGCCCCTTTCAGCTTCTGTGGCTCTAGTGCCAATCAGGAAGTGGGCAGCCAGCCACAGGGGAGGGGTCTGCATTCCAGCTGTGTGTGGCTCAGCACCCTGGATGATCCCTCCCTCCAGCCCCTCTCCTCACATCCGGAGTGTGGTCTGGAGAGGAAGAGGGACCCAGCCACCGGGTGTAGGGGTGAGGGGCTCCTCCCTCTGTGCTTCCGCTGAGCTTTTAATTCTTTCAGCATCCCTCCAACCGCAGCCTCCTGAGCCCCACCCCAGCCTTACACAGAGACTCAGCTAACTAGGGGTTAGGGGACCAGCTCTGCCCACCTCACCACACCCCCTGCTGGCGAGAGTTTGGAGGCGGGGACTCTGGGCAGAGGGGAGTGGCAGGGTGGAGCACCCCGCCCCCTGCAACCTCATCCAGTCCCAGCGTCCAGCCTCTTCCTCATACCTCTTGTCCTCAGGTCAGGGCCCCTCACCTGCGGGGGCGCGAGTCACCAGCCTCCTCCTCTGCCTCCTCAGTCACCGTCCTTGCGGCTCAACTCAGGAGGGAAGATGGGCGGGACCGGGGACCCAGGAGACCTGGTCTCCAGCCTCTTGCTCCACCCCCTGCTAAGCCCACTGGTGACGTCAGCTTCTGGGCTGAGAGCCAGGGTGTCTGGCTCCTGAGTCAGCTATGCCCCCAGCCCAGCTAGCGTTGGAGAGCGGGCATCTGGACAACAAGGTGCAGGACCTTTCCCTCGCCCCGTGCCTCAGTTTCTGTACTTAACGATCCTAACAGGAAGAGAAGCACCCCCACTCTCCGGCACTCCAACAGCTTCCTGCCTCTTGACGCCACGTCCAGCTCTTCCACTTCACCCCTCACCCTTCAGAGCAGGCTAACCCCAGGCTGGCGAGGGCGCAGGGGCTGCCTCGGGCAGCGCTCCCACGCTCACAGGAGGCGCCTTTCTGCTTCTCTCTGTGCTGCCTGCTGGCTGGGCGGCCTAGGCTCAAGGGGGTTCCTCTGACAACTGTCATGGTGGGTAGGAAGGTTCTCCCCAGAGAAGAAAAGGGGAGCCAGGACTAGGAGACCAGGGACTGAGCGGCTCACCAGGAGGGAATGTTGAGTGGGGACCTCGCTGTGACCCACGTCACTTTCCCACCCCCAACTTTAACCTCTGCGCCCCCACAGCTCCCTCCCCGTGGAAAGCGGGCTAGTGGGACACAAAGCGTGTGTCTGCTCTGCGGATTCCGGACTTCAGAAAATCAACTAAGGGGAGAGACTTCCTGAGACCCCACTCCCCGAGAAGTCCTGCTCCCTGTCCTCTTTCCCTCCATGTGGCGGGAAGGACATCACTTCCAGCCCTCCCCGGGGTCACAGTGCTGCCAACTCCCTCCCATACCTCTGTTCTCTGGGAAAATCTGGGGACAAAAAAAGCAAAGAGCTTTTATAAGATGTTGAGGGGAGAAATGGGGCCGAACCCTGTTTCCTGCTCCAGGCTGCGGCTCCGGGCCTGGGAGCTTCGGAAGCAGTGCGGCTCTGTGCCCGGCAGGTGGCACCAGCGCCCACCGACCTGTGGACCAGAGGCACGCGGAGCGGGGCAGTTTCCTAGGCAACGGGCAGCACTTCCGAAAGCCCCGCCCTTGGCAACCATTCCCCGGTCGCCCGGGTCCACGGTAAAATTTGGCTTCTGAAGGACAGGAGGGGAATGGGGGCAAAATAATCTCTCAGAAAGGAGAGGGGCTGGCTGGGATGCGGAGAGGAGCCTAGAAGACCTCGTTTTCGGCGGCCATTTACTATCATACGAGGCGCCAGTCGCCGTGCTAGGTGCGTCTTACCCTCAGCGACCCTACCGGCAGCAAAGCGTATTCTTTCATCGTGGATGGGGAAGACGAGGCTCCGAGAGATCGAGCGACTCGCCCGAGTCACCAGCTGGTGGGAACCTAGGTCCGCCTAGATGTCCTCGGGCACACTCTGTTCTGCCTCCTGGCGGGCGCGAGGTGTCCCGGCCCCGCGAGGGGAGCTGCGGCCAGGCTTGCTGCGAAACCAGCAGCAGCTGCAGTGAGCGAAGGGAGTCGAAAAGGAGCCCAGCCCCTTCCGGCTGAGTTCTTCCCTTGACCAGCCTGAGTGGAGGGACCTCTGCTCAGGGTCTCCCCTGACCTCGAGGTGGGGCTTCTCTCTGTCAAAGGCCCACAGAGGTGGAGGGAAGGGGACTTAGGAATTCCGGCGATTGTGTGACCCCTCTGAAACCAAGGGCAGGCGACCTCTCCAAGAAGGGCGCGAAGCCGGAGTGCAGGACTATTCTGGGGAGAGGCGATGCAGGAAAGCCTTTAGTGTGAGGGACTATGCAGAGGAGGAAACCAACTTCACGTGGGTCAAGGGACAGATCTGGAGGATTCTAATTCAGTTCAATTATCTAATCTATGCTCCCTTGAGATCTCATCTTCCTGCCGATGCCACATCTCACACTGAACATAACCAACACTGAACTTCTGGTTCCCTGTATTATTAGCCTGGGTTCTCCAGATAAACAGAACCAATTACATACATATATTTTTAAACACACACACACACATATAGAGAGAGAGCAAGACTTATTGTAAAGAATTGGCTCACATGATTATGGAGGCTGACAAGTCCGAGACCTGCAGTTGGCAAGCTGGAGACCCAGGAGAGCTGGTGATGATGCAGTTCCAGTTTGAGTCCACAGGCCTGAGGACCAGGAGAGCTGATAGTGTAAGTCTGAAGTCCAAAGAAGACTGATGTCCCAGCTCCAAGACAGTCAGGCAGACAGAGCAAATTCTCTCTTACTCAGCTTTTTTGTTCTATTCAAGCTTTCAACTGATTGGATGAGGGCCACTCACACTGGGGAGGGCAATCTGCTTTATTCAGCCTGCCGATTCTCATCCAGAAACACCCTCACAGACATGCCCAGAAATATATTTAACCATCCATATCTGGGTACCCTATGGCCCAGCCAAGTTGTCAGGTATAATTAACCATCACGCTCCCCACTACCCTCCCAGACCTGGTCCTCCTTAAATCTACCCCATCTCAAAACATAGCAATTCTATTCCTCTAGTTGCTCAGATAAAGAAAACAAAATATTCTTGGTCTACTCTTTCTTCCACACTCCACATTTAAGCCATCAGCAAATCCTCTGGGCATTGGCTGCATAACTCATCTTCAGCCTGCACCTCCTCCACGCTCTTCCCAACCACGACCACGCCAGCCCAGAGCACCACCCTCTCCCCCCTGGATTACTGCAATTGGCTCAGATTTTCCCAGCCCCCACTGTTGCCTCCCTCTAGAGCTTTCTCAGCACAGTGGCCAGGGTGATTCTTTTAAATTATAAGTCAGAACATGACATTCCTCTGCTCAAAACCCTCCAGTGGTTTCCGTGGGGTCAAAGTGAAAATCAGTCTTCACTTTGGCCCACAAGGCCCTTCATGAGCTGGCCCCCACTGTCTTGGGCCTTGTTTTCTCTACCTGGCCCCTCACCCATTCTGTTCCAGTCAGTCACGCTGGCCTCCTGGCTGTCCTCAAACACTGCCCCAGGCTGGTTTCTTCTCACTCATGGCTCATTCCCTCGTGTTCTTCAGGTCTCTGCTCAAGGGCAGCATGTTAGACCTTCCCTCTACATGGCCCCCCATAAAAGACCAAACCTCTCTCACTGCTCCCCAGCCCTGCCACCCCTCCTGCTTTCCATATCACATCACAAACATGCTTTCTGCTCATATGCATAGTGACCGTTTTCCTTTACATGTCTTTATCCTTCAAAATGGTGTCACTCATAAATACTTGTTAAATGAATGAATGAACACAGAAAACACATATTCATCACCTAGTGCACACCTGGAAGTATGGCAATGCTGACCATGCAAAGATAGAGAGAGGACACCTGTTCCCTCAAGGAACTTGGCACCGAGTAGGGGAAGATCAACTTTATTTTGTATTTGTGGGCAGAACAGTGTGTACACAATGGTAACACAAAGACCTGGTACACTTAGAGGGTTTACTCTATGCTGGACACTGGGTTTACACGCATTATGCCTTTTATTACAGCCCCAGAAGTGGGGACTATTACTGTCCCCATTTCCAGAGGAGAAAACAGGCTCAGAGGGCCATGGTCATTTGCCTAAGGTCACCTAGATTTTCAGCACTGAGCTGAGGTTGTGACTGCAGCCTCACTGTCTAGCCCTAGGGGAGATCAAGAGAGCCCTGGGATGGAGAAGAACAGAAGAGGGGGATGGGGGCAGGGAGTGCTCCCTGTCCAGGGGAGAATAGTAGAGAAGGATGGAGCTGGCAGGGGGCCCTGGGCAACAGGACACTCTGCCAGCCCTGCCAGCCTCCTCCCTCCACCCTTATGTGTTCTACAGCCCCAGGGCTGACGGGGCTCCCTCCCCGGCGCATCGGCTCTCTTTGCCACACCCCACCCTTGCTGCAGGACTGGCTACACAGGGATCCCTTTCTGGCCCAGTCAGGCATATAACCCCGGGCTGACAGGCATCCGGGTGCTGGGGCAGCTGTGGCTGGCCAACGGTGAGGTCACAGGCTGAGCACTCCAGCCCAGCCCCTCCTCCCTCTCATCACAGGCTCAGTCCTTGCCCTGCCTGTCTGCAAAATTCCCCTGACTCCCTCCTGCCCTACAGCTGCAACGTAGAAGGCTCTGGCCTCTACCTGGCGAGTCCTAGTGTATTAGTTTCCTGTTGCTGCTATAACAAATCACCACAAATTTAACAGCTTAAAACAATAGGAATGTATTATTTTACTGTTCTGGAGGTCAGAAGTCTAAAGTGGGTTTTCTGGGTTGCATTCCTTCCGGAAGCTGTAGGGAAGCTTCCATTCCTCACTGTTGCCAGCTTCTAGAGGCTGCCTGAATTCTTTGGCTCGCGGCCCCTTTCTCCATCTTGAAAGCCAGCAGCATGTCTTTGAATCTCTCTGTTTTTCTGACCTGCATACATTTTCACATGTGCTCTGACTCGGCCACTCTTGCCTCCTTTATAAGGACGCTTATGATTATACTGGGCTCACTGGATAATCCTCAATAATCTCCTCATCTCAACACCCTTAACCCAATCACATCTGCAAAGTGCCTTTTGCCATGTAAGGTAACATAGTCATAGGTCCTGGAGAATAGGATGTGGACATCTTTGGAGGGCCATCATTCAGCCTCCTAAGTGTACTAATAGCACAATTGCCGTGAGCCGTGCTCCGCCCTAAACATTGCTGACATTATCTAATGCCATCCTTGTCATGGGGGCTTGGATCCCCGCTGTACAGATGGAAAGCCTGGCTAACTCCTAAACCTGTGCGCTCGCACTCAAGGCCACCTTCCCTCCTGAGGAACCCCCTTCCACCTCTGGCCCTCTGCTTTGGCACTGTGTTCCTTGGGTTTGCATCTTGGATGGGCCTGCAAGCTCCCCGAGGAAGAGGTTGTGTCTTAGGCCCTGGGGCCCTGGCATGGGGCAAGGAGGAGTAGGCATGCAGGCATCAGAATGGAAGGAGAGAGGGGATTTTGTGGGCTGGGGTACACAGGCGGGCTCTGGAGGATCTATGACACATGCCCACACCCCAGTGCTGTGTATGCAGCACTGTGTGTCTGTCCATTTTTCTGGGCAGAGGGAGCAGAATTTCCACCATATTTTCAGTGGGGGTTCAACCTCCCCAGATGAAGAAACTCTGTCCCCACCCCTTTTCCTGGGCTCCCTTCTCTGAGCCTGCTTGTCACCAGGGTTCACTCAGCACCTGGGGCCAAGGCCAGGGAGGTAGTGTTGAGGGCATGAGATGAGGGGCTGTTCCCTACTGCCCTGACTCCCCACCTCTGGAAGGACCTGCCCAGACTGGCTTGGCCACAGGACAGGGGAGCTACCTGGGCCTGGTTCAAGCCAGGGCAGGTCACCAAGGTGGCTAAATGTCTATATGGAGATGCAGGTGGGTATGGTGGTGCTACCCTGCTCTCCCCTCTAGACAGCTCCACTCACACTTGACTGAAGTGAAGATGCTTTTCTTCCAAGCATCTGGGTGGTGCCCACAGCAGTGCTGGTCCACGGACCACACTTCGAGTACGAGGCCCCAGAGGACCTAGGCCCACCCTCGTTCCTTTCTCCTTCTCTGCATTTGTTCAGTGAGTCAGTATTTTTGGAGCTCCCACAACATGTCATGGTCACCCCCTGATGCCAGCTGTGAGGGCCTGGGTGGGAGCAGCTGCCCTCTCTCCTTTCTCTGGCAGAGACTGGTCCCTTGGGGGCAGAACATGGCCTCTTTGGGTGCCAGGATGAAGCAGGGTGCTCCTCCACTCTGCTTCTCAACATCCACCTCTGGGTTACTCATTACCTCCCACTCTCCTGCCTGCCCTGTAGCTCCAGGGCGGTCTCCGCCCTCCCAGCCTTTCCTGCCCCTGCCCTGCAGACATGACTTCACTCTGCTATCAACAGTGGCTCAGCCTGGAAGAAGAAGGGCTGTGGTCCTCACAGCTTTGCCAAGGCGGGACTGGAACACAGTGCCCCCAGCTCCCAAGGAAGGCTGATCCAGACACATGATTAGGATTTCAGAATCTGGGATGGAGTTCGATGAATGGCCTATTTCCCCTTGTAAAACAGGAAGTGTATGTTGGGCAATTTGCTCTAATGGCCACAGGCACTCATATTTCCAGAGTGCCCCTTCACCCAGGCCCTCCTTCCTGGGCAGGTGTTACAAAGCGGCTCCCCCAGCGCCCCCTGCAGGCCACGTGCTCAGGAGCTCCACCTGTGGTGGGGTGTGGGGAGCAGAGAGCAGAAACTTGGAGAATACAAGCTGTTTGTGCCCACAGCCTGTACCCCAGATACCAAACTGCCCACCCACTGGAGAGGGTCAAGGGGGTGCCAGGGGGAGAGAAAAGGAACTGAGGGCATCTGGAAGGGTTCCTTTCTTCTCCTCCAGTAGCCCCAGGCACAGGGCATGTCCCCAACCCCAGCCCCTGCCTCAGCCTCCCTGCTCAGCCTAGGTAGGGGAGGGAGACAAGTGACTCCTGCATCAACATTGCCATTTAGGAATCTGCCACTTACACGATGAAGCCTCACATCTCAGGGGAAACAAGCGTGGGGGTGGACATGGGGGGAGGGCTGAGACAAGAGTTGCCATGAGGTTCCTCCCAGCTGTTGGCCACAGGAGAGGGGATGCCTGCAGAGGTGAGCTGGGGGCCTGGATTGGGGCTCCAGAGGGGAAGGAGGATGTCTTCCCCTGTGCACCGACTCCCTGACTGTGCCTCTTGTGCTGTGTGCTGACCTGGTAGCTCTGCTGTCATCCTCCCTCCGCCACAAGCCCCTCAGCTGCTCCTGTCCCTGTTCTCTGTCACCCTGAGGGATGTGGGGCATGCCCCAGGAGGGGAGGGGTCACAGGCAGCGGTCTCCACTCCCCTGCTGCGTGAAACAGCTGCATTCTCCTGGCACTTGTGGAAAGCCTTCAGGCTGTCAAAAGCCAAAGCCCCGCTGAGGTTTGTTCCCACTGTTGGTGTTGGCATTCGTGCAGGAGGAGGGGCTTGGATCAGAGCCCCCAGCACTGCCATCCACCTATCACCCTGGCCTCCCTTATCCTGTGTCTGGGTGGTCCATGGGTCTGCGGCAGGGTGGGAGAGGCAGGAGTAGGGGGCCCCTGCTCTAAGTGGGCAAGTCGTGTGCTTTTTCACGGTGACATGAGAACCAGGACACTTTTCCCTGGGGCCCACTCTGTCCTACAAAGCAAACGGATTAATCTTTTTTTTTTTTTTTTTTTTGAGACAGTCTCACTCTGTTGCCCAGGCTAGAGTGCCATGGTGTCAGCCTAGCTCACAGCAACCTCAAACTCCTGGGCTCAAGCAAATCCTTCTGCCTCAGCCTCCCGAGTAGCTGGGACTACAGGCATGCGCCACCATGCCCAGCTAATATTTTTTTCTATGTATATTTTTAGTTGGCCAATTAATTTCTTTGTATTTTTAGTAGAGATGGGGTCTCACTCTTGCTCAGGCTGGTTTTGAACTCCTGACCTTGAGTGATCCTCCCTCCTCGGCCTCCCAGAGTGCTAGGATTACAGGCGTGAGCCACTGTGCCTGGCCAAACAGATCAATCTTGCGAGTGGTTGGTTCCACGGCTCCTACCAGCCACCAGCCTTGTTGCCTCTACCTGCTAGTGAGAGTGCACCTTGCAGCCCAGCCCCCAGGAAGAACTCTTCTCTCCTAGCCCCGTTTGTCTCTTACTCCTTGCCTGTCCCGGTGTCCCCACCAATCTCTTCTGTTCACTGACCCAGGCTTCTCCACCTCCACCATCCCCCACAGTGGTCTCATTTTCCACTCCTGGAATCACAGCAGCCAGGTACAGATAGCAGCAAACACTCACGCAGCGTTTCTGTATGCCAGGCACTGTTCAGAGCACTCTGTATTTATTGACTTATCCAGTGGTCACAGTAACTCCATGAGGGAAGAACTGTTATTATCCCCATTCTGCAAGTAAGGAACCTGATACACTGGAAACAGTAAGGTTGAGTTAAGCCCAGAGGGCTGAAGAAAGGAGGGGATAGAGACCCACAAAGCAGACATTTGGGAGCAGCTGCCCTTGACAAAAGATGAAAACACTGTTGTTATTTTAATTACAAAGTAATGTGTCCAGCAGACCTCCCTGACCTTTGCCCTACTAACCCCTAATCCACAGGAGCTAAAGACACAAAGAGATGAAAAGCAGGAACTTGCTGGAGGGCCCCTCTGCTGGCCTGTCCAGCTCCTCAGCCCCAGGAGCCGGGCACGAAGGGAGGAAGGGGGGACTGGGACCAGGGAGGGAGGGCTCCTACTTCTCAAGCCCCGCCTCAACTCTGCTTCTCATTCACCCCATTTTTCGTCATGTGTCTTGGAGAGAGCAGGCAGTCAGCTGCTGGCCCTGGACCTGTGGGTGCTGGGGAAGGTGTTCTGACCTGCCTGGAAGGGGGCAGCCCCACCGAGCTGGCCTGAGGAGCCCTCATTCCAGGCCTGTGTCTTCTCAATATTCCTGCCACCACCCCTCCATCCGGATATCCCCTCCCTCTGCCTCCCTGGCCCAAGCCAACTCCACTTTCAGGTGGCTGGTGCATGAGCCCCATGATGTTCCTGGTCCACTGTCCCCTCCCACGAGGACTCAGCCCTAGGAGTATCCCTGGAATGTGGCCTCACCCTCTGCCCCGAGAGAAGGGGCAGAAAGCCTTGGTGCATGGTTAGAGAGGGAGTGAGAGAGAGCAGCTAAGCTCAGGAAGGCTAGACAGGGAAGTGGCTGTTGGGAAGATGTGGGCCAGGGCTACTGGGAGGGAGTGAGGGAAATCCTAGTCTGGGACCCAGGGAGATCATAGGATTCTTAGGTGATAGAGGTGCATCAGGTGTTGAGGCACACACCTGGGTGATTTGTATTTAATCGGAATAGCCCCTCTCCCCCTGATTAAAAGTAATCTATGGACAAGCAAAGACTGGGAGAAAATATTTGCAAAAGGCATATCTGATAAAAGACTGTTATTAAAAATATTTTGAAAACCCTTAAAACTCAATAGTAAAAAAACAACCTGATTTAAAAATGGGGAAAAGACCTGGAAGGATAGCCCAAAGATATACAGATAGTGAATAAGCACATGAAAGATTCTCAACATCATATGGTGTAAGGAAATTACAAACTAAAACAACAATGAGATGCCACTACACACCTGTTAGAATGGCAAAAATCCAAAACACCAAATGCTGGCAAGTATGTAGAGCAATAGGAATTCTCATTCATTGCTGGAGGGAATGCAAAATGGTACAGCCACCTTTGAAGACACTTTGATGGTTAATTACAAAACTAAACATAGTCTTACCTAACGATCCAGTAGTCATGCTTCTTGGCATTTACTCAAATGAATTGAAAGCACATCCACACAAAAACTTGCACAAGGATGTTTACAGCTGCTTTATTCATAATTGAAAACCTGGGAAGCAACCAAGATGTCCTTCAGTTGGTGAATGGATCACCTGTGGTACATATAGATAATGGAATATTATTCAATGCTGAAAAGAAATGAGCTATCAATCTATGAAAATAAATGGAGGAAACTGAAATGAATGTTACTGAGTGAAAGAAGCCAATCTGAAAATATACTGTATGATTTTAACTATATGATCTTCTGGAAAAGGCAGAACTATGGAGACAGTAAAAGGATCAGTGGTGACCAGGGGTTAGAGAAAGGGAGGGATGAACAGGTGGAGCACAGAAGATTTTTCAGGCAGCTAAACTGCTCTGTATGATACTATAATGGTGGATACATGGCCTTATGCAAACCCATAGAATGTTTACCACCGAGAGTAAACTCTGGTGTAAACTATGGTCTTTGGCTGATATGTCAATGTAGGTTCATCCATTATAACAAATGCACCATTCTGGGGGCGGATGTTGATAATGGGGGAGGCTTTGCATAGGTGGGTCAGAGGGGTGATGGGAAATCTCTGTTCTTTCTATTCAATTTCATTGTAAACCTAAAACTGCTGTCAAAAAATCAACTCTAAAATTTTTTTTAAAGTATTGAGTGAAAAAGGAAAGAGAATAAAGCCAAATATCCAATGCCATTCATGTAAATTAAAAGTGCAAATACAAATGAAATAGGTTTCATGTTAAAAAAAAAAAAGTAATCTATGTTTGGGCCAGAAACTTAGGAATACACAGAAAAATGTAAATGTAAAAATGTTAGAAATATACAGAGAAAGTAAAAACTATCTGTGATCTTAGCAGCCTAAGATAGCCACTGTTAAAATCTCATTGTATTTTCTTTCTGTCCGTTTTCTAGGCATTTATGTGTATAAATACATAGTAACAGTTGTGAGGCTATTGTATATATGCTTTTACATACTCCTTTTCTCTCTCCTTCTTTTTTTTTTTTTTTTGGTTGACATTTTAGTTCCACCTGGTTTGAAAAATTAACATTGTAACATATTTATTTTTTCATTTCATTACAATCTTTGACACTTCCTTTATGACAGTTGCATTAGGGATGTTTCATAATTTATTTAGCTATTTCCCTGTTGTTAGACCATGCAGTAGCACCCAGTGTTTTGTTATTATAAATAGTGCGAGTTTCTGCTACGCATCACATTTGCTACTCTTCTTTTTCAAAGATTTTAAAAGTATTTTTGCCTGTTATTTTTACAAATGAGCTTTAAAATAATTATTTCAAATGTTAAAAAATGATATTGATATTTTAATTGGAATAGTACTAAAAATAAAAATCAATTTTGAGAGAATGAATGACCTTATAAAATATCGAGGGTTTCTATCCATAAACGAAACAAGAGTTGGCTGGATGCAGTGGCTTATGTCTACAATCCCAGCATTTTGGAGGCTGAGGTAGGAGGATCACTTGAGGCCTGGAGTCCAAGACCAGCCTGGGCAACATAGTGAGATCCTTGTCTCTAAAAAAAAAAAATTACTATTAAAAAAATTAGCCTGACACAGTGGCTCATGCCTGTAGTCCCAGATACTCAGGAGGCTGAGGCAGGAGAATCATTTGAGCCCAGGAGTTCGAGGCTGCAGTGAGCTATGATTGCACTGCACTCCAGCCTGGGAGACAAGAACAAGACCCTGTCTCTAAAAAACAAACCAACAACCCCCCTCCCCTCAAAAAACCACAGAATTGTTTCTCCAATTATCAAGTCCTCTTTTATCTCTCTCAGTAAAGTTTTCTAGTTTTCTTCACATAAGTTCTTTTCACTTCTTGATAAACTTCTTTCATTCTTTAAGGCATTTTGTCTATATTGAATGGGATTTTCCCCTCCTCATTCTTACGTAGAAAAGCTATTAAGCTGTTGATAAGAATATTTAGGCTGCGCGTGGAAGCTCACGCCTGTAATCCTAGCTCTCTGGGAGGCCGAGGTGGGTGGATCATTTGAGCTCAGGAGTTCGAGACCAGCCTAAGCAAGAGCCAGACCCCATCTCTACTATAAATAGAAAGAAATTAATTGGCCAACTAATATATATAGAAAAAATTAGCCGGGCATGGTGGCACATGCCTGTAGTCCCAGCTACTTGGGAGGCTGAGGCAGGAGGATTGCTTGAGCCCAGGAGTTTGAGGTTGCTGTGAGCTAGGCTGACGCCACGGCACTCACTCTAGCCTGGGCAATAAAGTGAGACTCTGTCTCAAAAAAAAAAAAAAAAAGTATATTTAGCTTTACTCTAACCACATTTTTTTCCCAATGGTTTTCCATTTTTTTCACAAAATGATGATATTTTGGCTTTTCCTTTACTCTTTTCCAATATTCTGTACTTATTATTTCTCTTGCTCCTCCTCTTCCTCTTATATCTCCTTAATCTCCTCCCTCACCTCTTCTATTCTCTTTATCTGTTCCTTTCTTTTGCTTCTGCTCTTATTGCATGGGCTACAACTTGTCAAACAAAGTTCAATGTCAGCATCGATAGCAGAATCTCCATTTCTAATTTAATGGGAATTCCTCTTATATTTAACTCAGTATGAGGCTAGCTGTTCTTTCGAAATAGACTTTTCATCAATTAAGGAAAATGTCCTTCCATTATTAATTTTTGAATATGTCTCTTGATATCTATTAAAATGATCATATATTTTTCTGAGTTGGCCTATTGATGTAATAAATTATATTAATGCATTTACATTTTTATTGAAAAGTGAATAATATATTCAGAAAAGGACATTAAAGTGTATGTAAAAAAAGGAAAGTGTATGTATGCTTTTTAAAAAATAAGAAAATAAACATCTATGTATCTGCCACATAGGTTAAGAAAAGAAATATGACCTGTATAGAAACTTCTTGAGTTCTTCTCCCCTGTTATAATCACTCCCTCCTTGCCTCCCCTACCCTGGGTACGATTGTCTTGGCTTTTAGGTTAATCCTTCTTGCTTTTGTTTATGGTTTCACCACATATGAGTATATTCCTAAACAATACTGGGAAGGAAGCTTCATCCTAACCATGAAAGAAAAGGACAATTTTGTACCAGATGAAGACTCCCAGGAGAAGAGATGCTGACTGACCAGCCCCTCTGGCTCTTGGCGTGGCTTTAGCTTCCCCAAGATTTCATAAGAACCTTTTCTAGAGATGTCAGGGCAAGGTCATGAGGAAGTCTGGGAGACACAGAGCTCGCTGCAATGAGGGCATATGGCAGGGCTGTTGTGTTGACCAGACCTTGGACATCTGGATGGAATGTTGTCAGAGGCAACTGGCTGCTCTGTGCTTTCTGCTTAGGAGCTCACTCCTATCTCCTGTCATGAGCAAGGCAAGTAGAACATTTCCTGATCAGGCAGCAGGGTGTGGGGGGAGAACAGGAGGCTCATAGCACTTGGTCAAGATAAGGCAAGTACAAAGAAGAATCAGGGTCAGGCTCACCAGACTTTCTGACCTGAGGTTTCCAGAAATGGTACACTGGCAGCAGGGATCTTGGTGATGACAGCTGTCGACGTGTCTGCCTGCTGAGTTAGTTACACTGCTCCAGTCTGAACCCATGTCTCTATACGTGATGCACAGCTGACAACCCAGGATCCCCCTTCACTATCTTACAAGGAGCTTCCTTGGCCTCTTTCCTGTGGTGGGTCTCTGTTTTTGGCATCCCATGTCTTCTACTTTCCTGGTTTACTCTCTGGTTTTAGTGGAGCACTTTCTTTAGTAACTTTTTCAGAAATTGTGTATGGGAGGTAAGCCTTTTGAAATCTCATGTCTGAAAATGTATATACCTGTATTCTAACTTCTTACTTGATTAATTGTTTGAATGTGTTTAAATTATAGGTTGAAAGTAATTTTCTTCAAGTATATGTATGCTTTTTTTTTTTTTTTGAGACAGAGTATCACTCTATCGCCCAGGCTAGAGTGCTGTGGCATCAGCCTAGCTCACAGCAACCTTAAACTCCTGGGCTCAAGCAATCCTTCTGCCTCAGCCTCCCAAGTAGCTGGGACTACAGGCATGTGCCACCATGCTCAGCTAATTTTTTCTACATATTTTTTTGTTGGTTAATTAATTTCTTTCTATTTTTTTAGTAGAGACGGGGTCTCGCTCTTGCTCAGGCTGTTTTCTAACTTCTGACCTTGAGCGATCCACCTGCCTCAGCCTCCCAGAGTGCTAGGATTATAGGCATGAACCACTGTGCCTGGCCTATATGTATGATTTTTTTAAAAATAAGAAAATAAACATCTCTGTATCTGCCACACAGTTTAAGAAAAGAAATATGACCCGTATAGAAACCTCTTGAGTTCTCCTCCCCTGTCATGACCACTCCCTCCTTGCTTCCCCTACTAGGGTATGATTGTATTTTGAAAGTATTGCTTTTAACTTCCAGTGTTGCTGTTGAGAAATTCAAAGCCTTTCTGATAATTGATTCTTTGCACATTTATTTTTTTTTCCTTCTTCCTGGAAGTTTCTGGATTCTTCTCTTTAATTTGTCTTGGTGTGGGTTTATTTTCATTTACAGTGCTGGGGACTTGGTGGACTCACCTGTATTGCCTGGCAACTCATGTCCTTCTGTTCTGGAAAATGTCCTCACACTAGTTAATTGATGATTTCCTCCCATTCACTTTCATCTGGTTCTTCTTTTCTTTTTGTAACTTTTGTTATTTTGATGTTGAACTGGAATTGTCCTCTAATGTTCTTATATTTTCTCTCCTATATTTTCTATCTTTTAGTATGTTTGCTTTATTTCCTAGGGAGATTTAATCAACCCTGTCTTCCAATCTTCCTATTGAAGTTTTTGTTTCTGCAATCACAATTTTATTTTCTAAGACATCATTGTTGTTGTTCTCTGAATGTCCCTTCGTATAGCATCTTATTCTTGTTTTGTGCTTACAGTATCTTCTCATCTTTCTGAGGATATTAACAATGGTCTTTTTGATGCCTTCTCTCTATGTAACTTGTTTCCTCCAAGTTACTTTTTCTCATTGTTTGTTTCGTCTCTCTCTTCTGTGTTAGATAATTTCCTGGGTGTCTGGTAATCTTTGGTAATAATTAAGATTGGGGGTGAGGTATGAAGTTGGTCTGAAACTCTGAGCTCATAGGTTGGGTTCGCCACAGTAAGATGATCTAGATGGGCTGTTTTTGAAGAACCCCTTATGTTAGTATGTTTAGATCTTTCTGGTATAATGTCCCAAGATAGAGTCTTCCCATCTCCAGCCTGGCGAGCATAGGTCCTGCTCCCACCACTTTGGGAGCTAGTTGTGGGAGAAGGCTCAGGGTCTCTGCCTTCAGCATTCCATACGACATGGCCACATAATACCCTTGTTTTCAGCATTTTCAGTATGATATCTCTGCTCACAACTGTGCATAGAGCTTTCGAAGTCCAGATACCTTCCATCTTACCTTGTTTAGAGGAAAATCCTCCAGGCTGTGGCTACGATATGGGAAGGACTGTTGCCCAGTGATTTGGAGATAGAGATCTAGGGATCCAACTGCATTTCAGCCCAGTCGTGCCTTTAGCAACCTCTTCCACAGTTCTGGAGGGACCTTGGACTGCCAGTTTCTGTGCCTTCTGAGAACCTTTCAATATAAATTGGCTCTCAGTTTTCCCCACTGCCAGTTTGAGATGTCTTTTTCCTCAGGGCTGAGAAGTCAGTAACCGCATGACTGCCTGCCATCCTGTCTCAAAAATTCTGTTGTTGTCATCTCCTTTCCTGATCTCTCTATCTTTGTAGGTTTACCTCTTGATTTAAAAATCTCTTTACTGATGTTTAACGGGGTGTGAGGAGGGAGTGAAATTAGATGTATGCATTCAATCACCATCTTAACCCAGAACTCTAACTTCCATTTTCAATATATTTTTAAAATTATAGTTCCTGGGAATAACCTTACTTGGCCATGGAGAGTTGCTATTTTAATGTACTGAGATTTGTTTATTTCTGTCTTTCCATTTAGAAGTCTTTAAGCGAATGTGATTAGCAGGAAATGGGCTTTTCTATGAGAAGGATTCAAAGAAAATGTGTCCAGTGGGATAACTTTTATTAAGTATATAAGAAAGAACAGAGGCTAAATCCCAGGATGTAGCCTCCAGGCAGCCCCTAATGGACTGGGGGAGGGGCTGCTATAGTAACCCCTGCAGGTACATGGGGAGATGCAATGTTTTGTTTAGGGACCCAGAATAAATCCCAGACTTTATCCTTGATGAATTCAAGAGGAGCTCCATTGGTGGCCTAATTTGATTTGACATCAATTGGGATTCTGTGATAAGGAAGTGAGATCCCTATACCTTTCTGAAATGCAACCGAGGGCCCAGACGATCCTCAGAATCCTTCATTCATTCTTCACTTATCAAATAGTCATTGAGCATCTACCATGGAGAAAGTGCTATGCTACATCTTGATAACTAAGACAGAAACTGCCCTAGGTCACTCTTTAAGCAATGCTCCTCCCCTCCTCCAAAAGCAGAAGGGAGGGGTGTAGATGGAAAGGGGGTTCGGGGTCACATCTAGGGCTGTAACATGGTGACAATAATTTTTCTCTCTCTCTCTGAGGCTTGTGATGGGAAATGAATGAGGAGACTCACACAAAGCAATCTCCACAGTGCTTGGCACACAGTCGGATGTATGGGTTTTGACGGGAAACTTTAAATGGAGCAGGGAGCCTCAAGTGTTTAATGTTCTCCGCATACGTTTAAATCACTAGCATTTTGGGGAGAAAACGTGAACGGATATAGACACTCAAAACACATAAGTGAATCAGTACTATTTAAACCAGCCATTACTACAGCATAACAGGATCCACGCAATATCGTCAGTGTTGGTTCCTCTGTTGTCTTGGTCATCTTCCACATGTGTCAGCTTTTGCCAGGGCGCTCTTATTTTCTCGCCAGGCTGCACGCTCCTTTGATTTTACTGTTCTCCTCTTTCCTCTTACTAGAAACATTGTCATCCACCTCTCACAAGCAGCTTCACTCACCATTCTTTCCTGCCGACGTTTCTGAAACTGAGTATGTTTGAAAGATACTTTTTAGCAAAAAGAAATGTTACCCGGATTGACATTTGGCAGTTCACCTGTGACCCGTAGGAGGCACTCCCGTGCAGTAGTACAACTGGTGAAAGCCTCCAGGTGGTGGAGAGGGCAGGTAGGGGGACTGGGTTCAACTCTCTGCCAAGCTGTGCGATCGCAGGCAAATTCGGTAATTTTCTGAGTCTTAATTTACTTATCTGCAAAATGGGGACACACACGGAGTTGTGGTGACGACTAATGAGATAAGGGATGTTGAAGTACCTATTATACTTCTACGTGTGGTGGAGGATGAAGTAACGCGATGGCTCTTATGGCGGGGGTAGGGGGGGTGTCATCCTGGGCCAGGCTGCCGCGTGTGTGTGTGTGTGTGTGTGTGTGTGTGTGTGTGTTTGTGTGTACGCGCGCGCCCTGACTTGCGGTGTGTTTCCTGGGGAAGGCGTGCGTGTGGACGTGTGTGCCGGGCCGCCCTGGGAGTGCGTGGTGCCCTCGCCAGGCTGAGAGCGCGGCGCCCGCCGCGGCTGATTGGCAGCGCTGGGTGAATGGGCGCGCGCGGGGCCACCCGCACGAGGCTGCCGCGGCTCGGCGCTGCTGCGCGCCCGCTCCGCGGCCGGTGTGTGGCGTACGGCGGGCTGCGAGCGGGGTGGGAGGAGAAGGAGGGGGGAGAGGAAGGGAGGGCGCGGGAGCGGCGGGGGAGGGCGGGCCGTCAGAGCCGCGGCCGCGGAGCCCCGGCGCGGGCAGCTTCGCCGGGAGCCAGGCTCCGAGCCAGGAGGCGGCGCCGCGGGAGGGAGCGCGGAGTGCGGAGCGCGGAGCCGGGCGCACGCCTGGTGAGAGCGCTGCGGCCGGGGCCCGAGCGGGGGGCAGAGGGTCTGCGAAGCTGCGGTCGCCCCACGACCCGCGGGGGCGTCGGAGAGTGAGGGTCCGGATCTCCAGTCGGGGCGCTGGGCGCCGCGAAGAGAGCGGGCGAGACACCACGGAGGGTTGCCCTGCTGGCGCCCTGGCCGCCGCGACCGCCCCTTCTCGGGGGACTTGGCTGGGAGACCTGCCTGCGGGAGGGAGCGAGAGGAGCAGGTGGGCCGGTCGGGGAGTGTGTGCGTGCGTGCGCGCGTGAGTGCCTGCGAGGGGTGGGGAGGGGTATAGCGGGGTGGGGGGTGACGAGGTGAGGTGTGTGCCTCTACAGTGTGTGAATGCGTGTGGAGGGGGTGTGTGCCTCTCCGTACGGTATATGCTGTGGTGTGCCAGTGAGAGAGACAGGGAGGCTGGGAGCTCTCAGAGCTTGGGTCTGAACCCATGCAGGAGGGAGGGGTCAGCGGGACGGAGTGCTTGTGTGTGCAGGGGCAGGAGTGTGCGAAGGGTGAGTGGGTGAGTGTGTCACGGGTGCTAGGTGTGGCTGTGTGTGTGATGTAAGGGTGCCGAGTGCACGTGTGTCCCTGGCTCACCCTCCCTTCCTCCACCAGCTGTGTGCAGGTGGAGGGGAGAGTTCTGGGGAGGGGTGGGAGTCTACCGCAGCTGCCCCTTGCGGGTTCGGCTCTCGCCTGCCTGGCCTCCCTCAGGAAGGCGAGATCGCCAAGCTGCCCCTCCCCCAAATACTTGCAGGGCCCTGGAGAAGAGAGCAGGCCAAGCCCCAGGAACGAGGGGAGGGGCTCAGGGGAGGGTGCTTCTGCCAGACTGGGAACCCTGCTTCTCTGGTGGGAACCTGGGTGGCCTTCCCGGCTCTGCCAGGTCACTCGATGCTGGGCTCCACCCTCCCCCGGCCCTGTATGCCAGTGTTCTGAGAGGGAGAGGGCCAGCACCTGAGACTGGGGACGGAAATGGAGGTGGGGAGGGCTTGGTTGTTGACAGTTATATGCCCAGAAGGGTATGTGGCACTCTGTGGGCCCCAGTAAATATTGCAGGGAGGAGGGAAGGCTCAGGGAAACATAGGGAGTGAAGGAGGGAAGGAATCTGAGCTTGGGAATCCAAGTCCATCCCCTGTGCTGTCAGTTAAGAATGAAGGCCACTGGCTGCAGTCAGACCCCAGTCCCCTCAAAGCAGGTTGGGGAGGAGAAACTGCAAGGCAGGGATTTGTGCTGGGGGCTGAAGGTACAGGAAGGACCCCGATCTCCTTGGGTGGAGCACTGCATTCTGTCCCCACCACCTGCGTCTCTGTGATCAGAAGCTTCTCTCTAGGGCATCCGATCCCAGGAAAGGGAAGAAGGTGGCAGTGGCCAGGGCTCATAGGGCCTCTTTTCTTTCCAGGACCTTCGTGCTCAAAAGGTGCTGAAGAACTGAGCCCATTGCCCACCGAGGCCAGGTGGGGCCATGGCAGGGCATGGCTGTCTGGGGTTGGGGCTTTTCTGCTGGGTTCTGCTTGCTGTTCCTGTGGGCCCCCAGCCTGCCTCCTCTGTCCCAGGTGCCCCTCTCACCACTCTGACCCCACCACCTCAGAGTGAGGACTCTATGCTCTCTCTCAACTTGGGACTTAACTTCAAATTCCATCTTCGGGGACCTGCTGCTGTCTGGGGGAGCCCTGTCACAGAGACCCAGCCTCACTCTCTTGGGCCAGGCCAGGAGCCAGGGGGAGAGGTGGTCAGTGGGCTGAGGACTGACCCACTTTGGGAACTGCTGGTGGGCTCTCCTGGGAACTCTCCCCCAGAGTGGGGCTCCGCTGAAGGCAGCTCTATGCCCTGGGCCTCCTCCCTGCCTCCAGAGTCCACATCCCCCCTCTCTGGGCCCACTGATGGGCCCACTGCTCCCTATCAGCCAAGAATGGGCACTGTGACCTGGGACACTGCTCTGACGGCTACAGCACCTCCATCCAGTGCTCCTAGGCCCCACCAGAGTGAGCTGGAGCTGAAGTTTGACATGGCACTGAGAGCAGGAGCAGCCCCGACACTTGGGCATCGGACACTGCCCCTGCTGCCCAGCCTGCGGGCCAGTCTGGCAGAGATTGCTGGGCGCCTAGGACCCTTTGGTGAGTACCCACCCCATCCCAAGGGAAGCCCTGCTGGGCACCCCTGGCAGGTAGGAGCCAGCTTCAGCCTGGGCTTCTTTTGCAGCATTCTTTGGCACTACTCTGTCCCCACTCCGGAACTTCTCAGGCCTGAGCCCCCCAGGTGAAACTGCATCCCCAAGCTCTGCCTCTGGAGTTTCAGGTTCTCCAGGTGAGTGTTTATGTCATTGCAATAAAGAATTGTGGAATACCTCTCCATGCCAGCCTCTGTGCTAGGGACCTAACTAGCACCTACTGTTCTTTCTTTCTTTTTTAATTTCAAAATTTTACAGGGGTACAAACATTTAGGTTACATATGTTGCCTTTGTACCACCCGAGTCAGAGCTACAAGTGTGCCCATCCCAAATAGTGTGCACCATACCCATTAGGTGTGCATTTACCTATCCTCTCCTCCCCCCTCCCACCTGCCCAAAACCTTATGAATGTTACTTCCGTATATATATATATATATACATATATATATATATATGTTGATCAGTTAGTACCAATTTGATGGTAACATGTGGTGCTTTTTTCTCAATTCTTGTGATACTTCACTTAGAACAGGGGTCCTCAAATTTTTTAAATAGGGGGCCAGTTCACTGTCCCTCAGACCATTGGAGGGCTGGACTATAGTTTTAAAAAAACTATGAACAAATTCCTATGCACACTGCACATATCTTATTTTGAAGTAGAAAAACAAACGGACAAAAACACTCACATGGGCCGTAGTTTGAGGATGCCTGACTTAGAAGAACGGACTCCACCACCAGCCAGGATAATACAAGAGATGCTAGTTTACCATTATTTTTTGCGGCTGAGTAGAACTCCATGGTCTACATATACTACATTTTATTAATCCACCCATGTATTGATGGGCATTTGGGTTGTTTCTACATCTTTGCAATTGTGAATTGTCCCGTTCTTTCATGACTCATGGGAGATCTGTATTGCTTCTTCCAGGCCCTAGGACATGGGCTTCTGCTCCCATGAGGGAATCATTCTCTTTCCCATATACTGAGTCTAGTTTTGTCTTTTAAGCTTAGCTCATGGTGTACATAAGCTTAGCATGTGGCTACAATTCTTGGGACAGTGTTTTCCTTAGGGCCAGCTAGGGGAAGGAGAGGATTTTCTCTAAAACCCCAGAGGCCAAGGCCAGCTGGTAGGGTGGCATTTGAGCCCCATGTGCTCCCTTTGCAGGGTTCTTTGGCACAACTCTGTCCCCACCCCCATATCCCCTGGAGAGGAAGCTCTCCAGCCCAAGCCTGCTGGACCCAGCTGCTTCCCCAAGCTCTGCCTTGATTGTAACAACATCATTAGGTAAGTGTCCAATTCATTTAAACTTGGCAATTATTTGCTGAGCACTTACTACATGTTAGTCACTCATCAGTGTTCTGGGACCCCTTTATTTCATTGTCATCATAATAATCACCATTCTCTTTATCATCACCATGGAGATATATATTAATAATAGTCTGAGAACAAGCATTGCTGGGGAGAGTCCCACATAGAGTTAAGTAATGGTCCTCTGAGAGTTTTGCAATCACAGGCAGAGCAGGATGTAGACAGAGGTATCAGGGCAGACAGACGCAGGAATTCCTTCGTGGTTCCCACAGCTTCAGCGCCAACCCCACCCTCTGCTCCAGTTGGCCTGCCCTGCCTCTCTGCCCCCACCCCCACCTTGGGGCTCTCTCTTTTGCTGTCTGATCTGACATGACATGCTGTCAGATGTGGGCAGAGCTGGGCACCTCATTGGGAAGACATTGAAGAAGAGAGCTTGAGCAGACAGATGCCACCTTCATTCAAGGGGGCCTTTCAGAACCTGCGCATAGACAAGCTAGTAGTGCAGAGGAAAGACCACAGGCTCTGGAATCTTGAGACCTGGCTTTGAATCCCAATTCACTTACTTACTAGATGAGTGACCTTGAGCAGCTTATTTAACCTCTCTGAACCTAAATTTTCTCATATATCTAGGGTTTAATAACTACTTATTTTGCTGAGTAACTCTAAATCTTCCAGATAATGTAAGCGCTTGGCATGATACTAAGCACAAAGTAGAAGCTCATCGAATGGTAGCTATTAACTTTGCCTCTTTCACCTACTGCACCCCAAATATACTTCCAGACCCTTCCTTTCAAACACACAACCCTGGCCCCACATAACCCCCAGGGCAGAGGACACAGGTGCTTCAGGAGAGGTTCTGGTAGCTGAGGCCAAGGGAGCCATGGAGAGGGACTTCCAGGCCCAGCTTTGCTCCGCAAAGGGTTTATGTGGCTGTGAAACCTGTCAGCCACCCCACACTAGCCTCAGCAGTGGAAACTACTAGTCCCCCTGGCTTCTTCCAGCTCCAGACATAACCCAGTGCCCGGTTCTCTGGCTCACTCCAGCTGCAGTCACTGCCTTCCCTCAGAGAGTGGGCGAGGAGCTGCCATCCCTCCCCACGCTGTCCAGCCCAGTGTGCAGCAGTGGCAGGATCCGCTATGGGGTAGGGGGCAGGCTCTGTGCTTTAGGGGAAGGATGCTGGCTGGCAGTATGTCGGCCCCAGTGACAGTGCTGGCCAGGCAGGTTTAATGAGTCTGGACAGTATCAGAGGCAGTGCAGCTGGGAGGGCTAGTGGCCCCACCCTCACTCCTGCTCCTCACTGATGGCTGCAGGAACCCAGCCTCTCTCTGGCTGCTCCTCTTGGATAAACCTGGGAGGGCTACAGGCCTCCTGGAGACAAGGCCAGTGGCCTTGCTCATGCCAGTAGTGTGCATGTAAGGAGTAAGCAGTTATGGGACAAATGAAAATTAAGTCTCTCTGTCTCCTCTAGGATCTTTCTTTCTCCCCCACTTCATTTTCTTTTCGTTTTTTTTTTTTTTTTTTTTGAGACAGGGATCTCACTATGTTGCCCAGACTGGTCTCAAACTCCTGGGCTCAAGCAATCCTCTAGTCTCTGCCACCCCAGTTAGCTGGGATTATGGGTGTGAACCACTGCACCCGGCACCTGTAACCTAGGTGCTGTTAACCTTTGACTCCTGGGCCTTCCTTGCATTAGGTGTCCTTCACCTTGGACACAGCTCGTATCTGGCCATACACACCAGAACAATTGTACAGGTCACAGCATACCGAAGGACTTCTATGCCAGTGGATCAGTATCTACTTCCCTTAGTCTGCTGAGTGTTCCCCTTCACTCCCTGACCACCCTGGCTGGTATCTGTTCTGAATGGTTGGCACCTGTGCCATCCAGTTGTTAAATATTTTGAGTGTCACCCCTACAAAGAGTATCAGTCCTCTGTGATCCTGAAGGTGGGGGTGGGGAGAGGGACAGAGCCAGGCCACTGACCGGGCTGCAGCGTCCAGCATACAGAGTGATGTGACTCTCTAGCCCTTTGATCTGGGCAGCTGGGGGATAATCAGGCCTGACTTTTCTCTGAATGGAGCTGCCCCTTCCCTGCCAAGCTCCTGCCACACTAGTTACTCACAATGATATCCCATGTACTCCCTCTCCTTGGGTCAAGAGGGGCCACAGGGCCAGAGAGGGACCTCCCTATAGGGGAGGCCTGCCTAGGAGAGGGACCCCAGGAAAGGAAGACCACAGATCACTATCTTCTGGGCTCTTCTGGTGGGAAACTGAAGGCTCTTTCTGGGGAAGCCTCCAATGGGGAGTCAGGAGGTGAGGTCAAGTGGGCCCTTCAAAGGCAGAAGCTGGGTTTTCTGCCACTTGTCCCCACCCATTCCTGGACCAGTGCAGAAGCACACTGGCCATGCTCTGACCCCAGGAATCAGTGCCTCTAATTCAGAACTCCTTTCCTGACAGTTGAGCTGCCCTGTACTTTGCCTACTTTCTGGGTTTTGTTTCTTTTCTGGATTCTTGTGAATGTTGACATTTGCTCTAGTTGCCATAGTGCTTGGGGACAGAGATGAAAGATGGGGTTTCCTGTGGTCCATGGGTGAGATGTGGCGATGGAAGACAGTGAAGTGGAGCTGGCCTCTGAGAGCTGTACTTGTCTGTACAGTGAGCAAAGGAGGTGGTGAGGAGTGATGGGCTGGGGCAGACTGTGGGCTCCCAGGCAGGATCTCCCTGCCTCTCTGCAGAGCCCACAGAGGCAAAAGAAAGACCAAACAAATTCCTTCTCTTTGCAGAAGTGGGTTGGACAAGGAGCAGAGAATGAGGAGTGAGGGAGTGTGTGCATTGATCCTGCCAGTGCCAGACTGATGCCATCCCTGACCAGTAAGCTCTCTGTTCCCAGCAGAGTGGTTCCTCATTTAGTTGAGGCCTGGCATCTTAATTTGTGTTCAGGGGTGCTTAGGCCATCAGAATGGTGTTCTTTAAACAGAGTTCATAAAGTGAGATAATGTGTTGATGTTCATTCATTTGACAAATTATTGTCTAAGCAAGTTTAGGATGTGCTAAAGCTTTTAAAATAGACCACAGCCTTTAGTTAAATCAAGAATTCATTTGAGGCCAGAAGTGGTCACACTCACACACACATAAAATGATGATTGATCGGTGATGGACATTAGCTGGTAACAATGACACTGATGACAATCATATATTGAAGGATTATTATGCACAGGCCACTCCAAAGAGTTTTACTCACATCCTCTCACTTATCCTCATACTGTTCTATGCAGTAGGTGTTCTCACCCACTTCGGGTTGGAGGAATGTGACGGAAGGGAACGGTCACATGCTGTCATTTGCAGTTGGCAGTGACTGTGTGTATTTTTTGGCTGCTCCCTCTCTGCCCTCCCACGTTGTCCATTCCATATTCCCCTGCCTTCTCCCCAGAGCTGCCTTCTGGCTCCCTCACTCCTTTTCCTTGTCCCCAGAACTGCTGTATTTGCATGTCCCCAGCATGAACTGGCCCTGCCTGGGAGTGGGGTTGTTCCTGGGGTCTTCCTGTGTTGTCCAGCTGGGGCATGGCTGGGGTGTGGCTGGGGTGTGGCCAGGCAGCTGGGGCAAGAGTCTGATTATCAGGACACCCTTCCCTCACATTCCACATTTGTCTTTTGTCCACCTCCTCATCCCTGCCAGGCTGTCCCCATCCTTCACCTCCATGCTTTCTTCCCCCATCCTTTCCTGTAGCTGCAGTCCTGCTAAGCCTGCTGGATGGTGGTAGGGAGAGATTTAGCTTCCAGCATCTTCCCTTGCTGCCTGGCCATGGGGAGAATCCTTGGGTCTAAATCTTTCTAACTCTTCTCTTGCTTTAGGAGAGTAGAGATAGGGATCTTACCCCTCCCCCTCTCTTAGCTGACTTCCCTTTCCCCAAGGGATGTGGGAAGATGTTGGAGCACAGGATGGGGCTGGGGGCCTGAGTTAGCAAATTCCAGAGCACCTGAGAGGCCCACTTACTCAGATGGCATTTTATCCCACTATCATCTCCCCACTTGTTCCTCCCTGGGACAATTCAAGGGCAACTTCTGAGACTCAGGTGAGTCCATCTCAATGTAACCTTCTGTAAAATGGGGGGAGACCAAAGGGGCATATATATTAAGAGACTTAGACTTGGCTTTGTGATTGAGTCAGGATAGGGACCACAGCCATGGTTAAGCCAAGGATTGGGGCATAGTAGGCAGGAAGGCTGGTGGTGTTCTTCTCAGAGTGCTGGGACAGGAGTGGCTTACCTCTGCCCAGCTGTGTGTGTACACTTGTGTGTTTACATGTGTGTGTACACACAAGTGCATAGGCTTTTACTTGAGCCAGGGTCATGAGAGGAGCAGTTGAAAAACGCCAGGGGAAGCTTCTCCTGGCATCAAGTTGGGGAGTGGGAGTCAGGAGTGAAGAACAAGAGATAAGCAAACTGGCATTATGAAGAGGCTTTGCAATCCTGGCAAGGGGCTCAGATCTGGATTTTAGTTGCAGCTCTGCCAATTTGTGACCTTGGGCAAGTCATTTTGCCTCTCGGCAGAGCCTCAGTATCTTCATCTGGCAAATAAGAAGGTTCATTTATTCAACGAATATCTGTTCTGTGCCAACTTTGTGACAGAAACCATTTTAGGCATGGATATTCAGGTGTGAGCAAAGCAAACAAAAATCCTTGTTCTCATAAAGCTTCCTTTCTGGTGGGAGGATTAAATTGGAGGTGGTGTCTAAAGTTCCTCCCAATTGTAAAGTTCTGTGACTTCTTAAGAAAAACTCTTTTCAGTAGAATCACAAGTGAACAAAGCTGGGAGCTGGGGCAGGAGGATGGTGGGGTGGGAATCCAGAGGAGGAAGAGGGGGAAGGATGAGGGCTGAAACTTCAGGATGAGGAGTTTGGGGACAGGGAAGGTGAGAGGCCAAGAGGTCTGATGAGTCTCTTGTAAGACAAGTGAGTCCTGGATACTTTAAGGACTCTCTGACACTCAGGATACTGGCTGTGGGGTGGGAAAGGGGGGCCTGCATAACTGCCTCAGCCAAACGTTCTTTGCCCACAGACCCCACCATCCCCACCTCTGGCTCAGATGACCCCTCTTCTGCCAGCCTTGGGAACCCTTCGGTGCAGCCAGAGTGTGGGCCCGAGTCCTGCAGCGCGGGAGGATTGCCTGAACGTGAGGGGCAGCCTCCTGCGGCCTCGCTGCCCCTCTTCTTCCTGACCCTGGAGGCCGACTGGGCAGAGGCCCGTGCTCGCTGGGGGGTGGCCTGGGAAGCCCATGTATATGGGGTAGGTGCGCTCTTTGGCCTGGTGGCCCTGTTGGCGCTGCTGGCCCTGGCCCTCTTGCCCTGGCGCTGCCCGCCTGGCGCCCCCTGTCTGGCGCTGCTGGACCTGCTGCTGCTTTCGGCTGGGACCACGCGGGCCTTCCCGCTGTTCTACGACGCCTACGGGCACAGGGAGCGACTGCCCGCGCTTGCCTGGCTGCTGCTGCAGGACCTTCCACTGCCCTGCCTGGCCGCCGGCCTGGGGCTGGCCTGCTTGCTGCTGGCCCGGCCGCGCCCGCCGCGGTGCCCCGCCGGCCTGGCCGCGCTGCTGCTCCTGGGGCTGGGGCTGGCGGCCGCTGCTGCCCTCGGCAGCGCCGCACACCGCCCGCTGCGGCCTCTGCGGCTGGCTTCGCGCGGGCTGCACGCCTTCCTCGCCGCCCTTCTTTCGGGGCTCCTGCTGGCGCTCTCCTGCTGGGGGGGCCGCCGCCGGCGGGCCGGAGCGCCCCTGGGAGGGTCTGGATCCAAGGGTGCCACTCCTCTCCCGCAGGCGCGCAGCCCTTTCGCCCCGCGGGAGTCCTGGCGGCGCGCGGCACGCACGGCCCCGGTGGCAGGCACCTTCGGGCTGCTGAGCGGAGCCCTGCAAGGCTATGAGGTGCTGCACGCCCTGGGCTACGGTGGCCAACCCGGCCTGGAAGGGCCCTGGCCCTGGTGGGCGTTCCAGTTAGGCCTGCGCCTGGGCGAGGTGGGCGTCGCGCTCCCGTTGGCGCTGCTGGGCCTCTACCCGGCGCTCTGCAGTCCCCGCGTACCACCGCGCTGCTGGGCCAAGCTCTTCCGCTTGTCCCCGGGCCACGCGGCCCCGCTGCTGCCCGGAGCCTGGGTCACCGGGGCCCCTGACAAGGAAACCCTGCCTAGTGCCATCGCGCGTGGCGACACGGAGCTGTTGCAGCTGTGCGCCCTGGCAGGGCCAGGCCCGGACCTCCTACTCCAGGGCTGCAGGGGCTTCGAAAGCGCCTCGGCCAACCCGGCCCCGTCCCCAGCCTCCTCCCCCTGCAGCGATTACACCGTGGACTTCCGCCCACCCTCCCCAATTAACCTGCGGCGCAGCATCGAGGAGGCCCTCTGCAGTGAGGCCCTGCTGGCGCCCGGCCTCTTCCAGGGCCCTGCCTTCGGGGACGCCCTGCCTGGGCTCGGCCTTTACCGCACTGCCTCGCTGGGAACGAAGACCGGGCCCGGGCCCAGTGAGAGGTTGGAGGAGGCCCCTGGCTCCCCTGCGCCCCTGGAACTCCCCTCCCCCGAGGCTTGGCCCGCAGGCAGCAGTGCCTCCTCCGGCTCGCTGTGCGGACTCTCGAGGGACAGCTCGTCCATGCTGCTATGCTCCAGTCCCGACAGGCCCCCGCGCTGCCCTCTGGTCTGCGTCCTCAGTCCCCCGAGGCCCTCAGGAAGCAGCCCCAGCCTCCCGGCCTCAGGGTCCTACCAGGCCCTGTCCCCACCCTCCCACGACTCCCCAGAGCCTGCTCCTGAGCTGCAGGCCGAGGAGGCCTTGCTGCAGGAGCAATTTCTGGACGCCTGCCGACAGATCGATGAGCTGAGTGTGGGGAGCGACACCATAGACCTGTGAAGAGGCAGCCAGCTCGCTGCCACGGGCCATATGCCCCTTCTGGCGCCTGTTCTGCCCCAGACCTGCACACTGTAACCGTTCTCCAATCCTGCCTGGCTCAGATACCTCTCCCCATTCCTTCCCCATCCGGGGCCCCTGGGTAGGTGGGTCAGCAACCAGGCTCTATTGATTGGGAGTCAGTGTCACCTTCTCTGGAGCCCTGGGCATTGATACCCTCAGCTGCAATTCTAGACTGGCAGGGGTCCCACTCTCCTTGGCATTCACCAGCAATAAAGCTCCAAGGTGCTCCACTCCTGACCACCACTTCCTATTCTGGTGCTGAGTGAGAGGGGCTGTCCTCAGGCCCTAGGCCCAGGAATCCCACCCATGTGAGAGTGAGACTCCCTGCTCTCCAAGTGACCCTTCCCCACAGGAGTCCATAGCCCATCTAGGAGACTTTATAGCAGTTGAGTGGGAGGTGAACGCTCTCAGAGTTAATTTATCAATAAAATATTTTCAGAGGAGAACCGTCTGACCTTCTTGGGAAAGGTTAGATGGGGCAACGGTAGCAGTGATTCCACTGGAAGTGGAAGAGAAGCAGCTTTTGGGTGGGTTGGATATGCCTCAGACCCCAGGGACCTTCACACAAGACCAGGGAGTCTTGCCTTGTGTCTGGGATGAGTGAGAGTTCTGGGAGCAGCCCCTTGAAGACCCTTGTGACTCTCTGGGGAGTGGCTTTTCACAGACATAGAACATGGCCCTAAGAAGTGAAGCAGAAACTCTACAGTCATCAGTGAGATATGCCTGCGTTGCTAGGAGCCTGGGTTCAGGTCCTGGTGTCCAGCTGGCTAGGGGCTAGTTCGTGGTAAAGTCCTTCATGAAAATGTTGATACACATGCACAAGAGCCTGATCAGTGTGAGCTGGGACCCCCATCACCACCCCCTCCCCTGCCACATTCCCACAGTTTGGGATTCCCAAAGAGGAAATTACGTTCTTCACCCACCAACAGGGCCTCTTCAAGTTTGGAAGGTTGGGCTCACAACATTGTCTCCAGCTCCTCCACAGAACTCTCAACTATCATGGTGCAAATCCTCCCTGGAGAAAGTCTGTCCAGCCTCAGCCAGCTCCCAAAGCAGAACTCACAGTGCAGAGACCCACAAACACATCCAGCCACCAGGCACTCCCTAATCCCTCCCTTGCCTGGAGCATTTGGCTCTGAGCTCTATAGCATGCATTTGTCACTTGGCTAAAATGCAGTGGTTGAGAGTGGCACAAAAACAGGGTTGTGGATTAGGTTTGAAAATGAAAATCTGACAGTGTTTTGGCAGATGCCCTGCACATCACAGGGAGACCTGCAGGAGCACACACACTAGGCTCAAAGTGGAAAACAGGAATCTAGCAGTTTTTCTTCCAACTCTGCCCATCAGCTTGTGGGGACTGGAGAAGCAGGAAGCCAAGAGGGAAACAGGCAGGGAGGCGGGGGGGGCCCTCAGCCAGACCAGGTCCAATGCACTAGGGAAGATTCGAGCACTGCTCTCCCTGCAGATGAACATCTGTCTTGGCTAGAGGAATGTTGAGAGCCTGGGACCTCAGATGGAGGAGGGGAGTCAGCGATGTTTGGGAAGAGTGTGAATCATAGTAGGGAAGAGAAATGAGAGGAAGACGGGTGCAGGCATGGCTGAGGGATGGGCCTGGAATGGTTTTGATTCTGTCTCCTCCATCACCTGGCTCAGCTTGGCTCAGAAATTCTAGCTGCATCGTCACTCTGGGCTGAGGCCCAGAAAAGTGCCAACCTCCTAATTACAGGCATTTCTCACTGGTGTCATAGTGACTGTAGTGGGCCCAGCATTGGAGTTGCTTTGTGTCGTGCAAGGAGTGCTTGCTGCTCTGAGAAATTGCTCTCTTTCTTCCTCACTTACCCTTCCAGATGCCTCTCATCTGCCCCTGCTCACTCTCAGCTCTTCTCTGCCATCTATCTCTTCCTCACGCTCATCCTTGCCAGCTGCTCCCTCTCGCTCACTTCCCCCCAAGGGTCCTTGGGTTCATGCACATACCTTCCAACAGAGCAGTCCAAGCCCAAATACTCCCAGCCAGTCTCTCTCTCTCCCTCCCTCTCTCTCTCTCTCTCTTTTTCTCCCTCTCTCATAAACACACATATGCACACTCCTTTTCTGTCTGCAAGCTCTGAGTGGGGCTGGTAGTGGGAGGGGATGAGGGAATTCAGCTCAGGGTTCACCAGCTCTAACAATTATCTGATTTTCCTCAGCAAGAGTTAGCTCAGCCCTTTGACTTCAAAAAGAGGCCAAGACTTTATTGAGGTGACTCTTCTTTTCTATCTCAGGCCTCATTCCTTACCCAAAGCAGATTTCCCAGAAGGAGTCCAGGTAGATCCTAACGCATACAACCTTCAGTTCTACATCTTGGTACTGTGGAGCACTGAAAGATATAAACTTGACTTCATTCATTCATTAAATTCTTACAAAAAAAATGTTTTTGAGACACGGTCTTGCTCTGTCACCCCGGCTGGAGTGCAGTGGTGCAATCACAGCTCATTGCAACCTGGAACTCTTGGATTCAAGTGATCCTCTCACCTCAGTCTCCCAAGTAGCTGGGATGACAAGTTTGTGCCACCACACCCAGCTAATATTTTTTAATTCTATGTTAGAGATGGGGTCCTGACATGTTGCCTAGGCTGGTTTTGAACTCCTAGCCTCAAGTGATCCTCCCATCTCTGATTATAGGTATGAGCCACTGTGCACAGTTTAAAAATATATATCTTTTTTTTTTTTTTGAGACAGAGTTTCACTCTGTTGCCCAGGCTAGAGTCCCATGGCATCAGCCTGTCTCACAGCAACCTCAAACTCCTGGGCTCAAGCAATCTTTCTGCCTCATCCTCCCAAGTAGCTGGGATTACAGGCATGCACCACTATGCCTGGCTAATTTTTTCTATATATTTTTAGTTGGCCAATTAATGTCTTTCTATTTTTGGTAAAGACGGGGTCTTGCTCTTGCTCAGGCTGGTCTTGAACTCCTGAGCTCAAATGATCCTCCCGCCTTGGCCTCCCAGAGTGCTAGGATTACAGGCATGAGCCACCATGCCTGGCCAAAAATATATCTTTAATGCTTACAATGTGCTAGGTGCTGGAAATAGAGAGGCAAGCAGGGTGGACACCAGCCCTGAATTTATGAAATTGAAGGTCTTTTGGGAGAAGGAAGACATTAAGTAACTAATCACAATAGTATAAGTAATTAATTACAGTTGTGAAAAGTGCTAAGAACCAGAGCTATACTATATTATAAAAAGGTTTGGCTTGTAAGGGGGAGTGGAGCCATAGGGATGGGATCTAGGAGAGGCCTGCTGAGGACAGCCCAGGCCTCTATTACTTCCTTCTGGGCTCCTGTACAGTGATGGGTGAGGGGAAGGCCAGCAGTTTATTTTCCCTGGAAGCCACGTCGCTGGTGTGATGCAAGGTACCATGACTCCTGCTATTTAATAAAGAATGCTGTGTGTATCCTGGGGAGATGGATGAGCAAATATTCTTGATTGAAGAACCATGTGCCCTCCCTGATATAAATAGATAGGAGGGTGTGGGGCTGGGAGACAGATGGGGAACCGGGTCTGAACCATGGGGAGAGTAGAAAATATTAGCTAGACTGTCGTCCTCCCAGAGGACCACAGAACCCTGAACTGTGGGTGGCTGCTGCCCCCTGATGGGCATAGGGACACAGTTTGGTTTTGTTCTTTGAGGAAGATTTGGCTCCAAGGTATTTAAGGGATGTCAGAACAACCTTCTCAGGGTACTTTGTATATACTGCAGCCATTCCTGGGAAGACTTTCTCACATCTGGGGCCCTGAAGCTTGCAATTTAGTGTTTAGGGATGGAATTTTAATTCCTAAGGTGGTGGTGGTAGGAGGGAGGCTCAGGAAGGAAGGAAAAAGAAGCAGGAGGAATATGGAATTCCAAACCAACTTTGTTCAAGTGACCCATTCCATTTCCTTTGTCTATTTGTTTCTCTTTATCCTGGATAGGATTAACCCAATAGCCTTAAAAATCTGTCCTGTATTTCAATACTTCCTCTCCTGAGTTATGTTTTTAACAATAATCGATGCTATCTTTTAAGAATGTTACTAACTTGGAGCTAGAGCTTCATAAATCTGATGTTTAGTGGCCCCCCAACCCCATCACTACTAACCAGTCATCCATCCACCCAAAATGTATTCAAAATGGATGGGGCTTGAGGAGAATGTGAAACTTACTTTTCAATGTAGTACCTTTTATACTTTTTGAGTGTTCTGCCTACCATGACACTACTATTTGAAAGTAATGACTTAAAAAAATGTCTTGAGTACTTTTTTAAGCTAGGTGTTCTGCAGGATGCAGCTGTCTGGCACACAGGTCCGTTCTTGAGCCCAGTGGGATGGCAAATACTCTCTGTGTTCCAGGATACAGGAGCACCCAGATCTCCCCTTGGCCAAGTGAGACCTCTCAGCCTTGGGTCTGTCTGGTGAATTGATCTAAGAGAAGATCTTCTGTCTTTGTGTATAAGCTGGATGTTACGTTTGCTTTGTGTGCTCTGATGTGGTCTCACAGTGTGCATGGTATGATTTGCTTGTAAGATTTTTTTTTTTTAAGACAGGGTCTCGCTCTGTTCCCCAGACTGGAGTGCAGTGGTATGATCATAGCTCACTACAGCCTCAAACTCCTGGGCTCCAGTGATCCTCCTGCCTCTGCCTCCCAAATTGCTGGGATCACAGCCATGAGCCACCTGGCCCTATCTATTTGTAAGATTTTTTAAATTGTCTATGTTCCCCTCTAGACTGTATTCTCTATGAGAGCAGGGACTCTGTCTTTTTTCAGCTCACCAATTGTTTTTAGTTTGTTTGTTTGGTGTTTATTAATTTTGTTTTTAGAGATAGGGTCTTACTCTGTTGCCCAGGCTGGAGTGCAGTGGCATGATCACAGCTCACTGCAGTCTGGAATGCCTAGGCTCAAGTCCTTCTCCTGCTTTATCCTTCAGAATAGTTAGGACTATACAGGTGTGCACCACCACACCCAGCTAATTTTTAGTTTACCAATTTTATCCCTAATGCCTGACACATAGTAGGAGTTCAGTAAATATTTATTGAGAGAATAATTGTGTGCAGTCTGTGTCTATGTGTACTTTAGTAACGACAGTTCGTTTCTGAGGCCGAGGTGACACATGTCTCATATTCTTTGAGAACATGAGAATTGTCCGAATGCTATATGTGACATACTTGTATCTGTGCTTTCTGGCTGTGTTTTATGCACATAATCTGGGAATTTGTGGAGACACTTTAGAAGGTATGAAACACCCTGGGTTAGGACCAGGGCAAAAACAACTTCTCCTGCCTGTCCTGGTGAATTTGGGGTCGCTCTCCTGGAGATGAGATTTTTAGGAAGGTAGAAATTGTTGAAGCCAAGTTTCACTACAGAGGCGGGGACGATGCTGAGATAGGGGGTGGAGCCCCGCTCAAAAAGCTCCGCCCCCGGGGCGTCATTATTTTTTTTTCATCCCGGAACGCTTTTTCCTCCCTCCCACAATGTTTTCCTCCGGACTCTTTTGAGCAACGAGCACTTCCGGAATCTCCCAGCCACTGAGTGGCAACGGCGTGGTCCTCCTGCCAAAGTCTGTCTCTCGTCTCTTTTCCGCGGACACGCTTTGCTCTCGTCCTCGCTCTCTTTGTGTTTCCCGGTCTCATGGCCGGCCTGACCCTGTTTGTGGGCCGTCTCCCGCCCTCGGCCCGCAGTGAGCAGCTGGAGGAGCTGTTCAGTCAGGTGGGGCCGGTGAAGCAGTGCTTCGTGGTGACTGAGAAAGGTAGGGGGGGGCGGGGCGTTCGAGGTTAGGGTTGATGTTTCTTGGGCGCGGGATCCCGACGAGGACACCTTCCCAGGATTCAGGGAGCCATATAATTCTTTACTCTCCACTAAGAGAGGGGATAGGGAATAGAGTTTCTTTTCTATGGGTCTATAGAGGTCGTTTATGAAAAACAAAGCATTTCCTGACGTTTCTATAGCGCTTTCTGTTATTATGCATGCTCACATATACAATCTTATTTGGCAATAATGAAAATAGCTAACTTTTAGTAAAGCATTAGTAAGGCTTGTTGGGAATCAGCTGATTGCTAGGCACGGTATTGAGTTTGACACAGGTTATGTCATTTAATTTTCTCAACCAACTTATTGGATGGAGAGTCTTAATCTCATTTTACAGACAGGAAGCTGGGACTTAGGGAAATTTAGTAACTTTAGTTTATGTTGGTATGGCTATTAAGTAGTACAGATTTTGATCATCAGACCTGGAGCTCTTAGCTAGTGTACTCTTCATTCGTCCATTTATTTATTCAGCAAATACTTATGGAATGCCTACTATATGCGAGGCACTGTTGAAGGTCCTGGAGAAACAGCAGTGCACAACACCAAAGCAATCATTGCTCTTATGTCCTCAAGGTGGGGAAGACAGCCAATAGACAAATAAGCCACGTATATGGGGATACTGATGATAAATGCTACGGAGAAAAATAAATCAGAGAAGGAGTTAGGAAGTCTATGTGTATTTGTGGGTAGGGGAAGAGGAGGTGAGGAGTGGCAATAAAAACAGTGGCCAGGGAAGACCTGACTGAGGTCAGAAAGTGAATATGTGCCTCCCAGGGGAAAGAGCAATTGGGCAGAGGAAACAGCAAGTTCAAAGATACTGAAGCAGGAGTGTGCCTGGTACACTGGAGGAGTAGCAAGGAGGCCAGAGTGACTGGAATGAAGTGAGTGAGGGGAAGAGAATTAGGAGATGAGATCTGGAGTAACTAACAGATCATGTAGGTCCTTATAGGCTGTTGCAAGGACTTTGGCTTTTACTCTGAGATAGGAGGCCACTGGTTTTAAGCAGAGAGCAGTAAATACGACTTAGCTTACATTTTGAAAGATTTTCTTTCTGGCTAAGGTGTTCCAAATAGACTGTTGGAGAATAGGATGGAAGCAGAGAGACCAGTTAGTAGTCTCTTACAGTAAGCCAGGTGAGAGATAATGATATTGGACCAGGATGGTAGCAGAGGAGGTAGGAAAAGGTAGGAAAAGGTTAGGATGTGGACATTTTTTAAGGTAGAGCTGAGAGGGTTTGCTGATGGGTCAGGTGTGGAGTATGAGAAAAAGAGGAATCAAGGAGTCAAGTCTGACTCCAAGGTTTTTGTCTTGAGTCCCTGGGGAGATTTACTGACTTGTGGAATAATGCTATATACTTTACATTTTGCTTAATGCTCATTATGTCACTATGAAGTAGGGTTGGCATGTATTAGAGTGAGGAAGAATAATAAGGATTTTAATGGTAGAAGCATTTTTTCATCTTACCTGGACCATTGAGGGGCACCTGAGATAGTTACTTGATGTTACCCCAAACAGACATTAGCTCTCTTCCAAGTCACCAGGCTGTTTCTCAAGGTGGCTGCCTCTTTACCTCTGGTGGGATTGGCATCTCATGGACTCCTGCTTTCTCCCCATGATATCTGAATATGTGAGTAGGCAGACTAACGTGTTAATAATCACCCTGTCCTTAGCATCTATTTTGTTAGTAACAAAAGTTATGCTTAGGATTGTCAACATAGCTTTGATTGCTATACAAGCCATGGTACCTGCCTGTTCTTTGTCATTTATGTATAGAAGTAGCTGAATGAGAGAATGATGTTTCTTAAATTGCAGATCATTACCCATTAGTGGGTCTTGAGTGGGTTATGACTAGAGTTTTGAAAAAATGAAATAGTGTAGAAAGAATACATCCATATATGGTAAAGGATGAGTATTTGTAAAGCTTTTATTTCAGTTTCAAATAAAAATATATGTGTACCCAGTTTCACATTCCTTACTGTGAGTTGGCTAAACAATTTGAGAAACACTGCTATACAGTGCTAGGTGGTTGTATTCCAGGGAAAACAGGCCATTGAATGGGAATTCTCCTTTGAGTCCTCAGAATATTGGCCACATGTAACCTTACCATAAGCCTTGTGTACTTGGTATATAATTCTTAAGAAAATCTCTTACTCCCTTTTTAAAAAACTATGCACTTTCCTATCCAGAGAGCGGAGATGTATTGGAAAGAGTGCTGCACTCAATGGAATTGGAGGGAGGGTATGTGGAGTGAGGTCTTTGTCAACAGTAGTGGCATGTCACTTAACCTCTTTAAGGTGGGAATAATTTCACAGGGTTGTGAAGGATTCTAAATGTATATGGGAGTGCTTTGCAGAAATGTAAAGTGAATTGGTATTTATCGTATGTCCTATTTGGGCACTGAACTCTTTTACGTTTCAGCTGCTTTATTTTTGATTGTACTGATCAGGAAGGGCCCTGAATTTTCTTGCTTTCATTTTCTGAAGGTGAGTGGGCAGGCTTTTGTGAGAAGGAGTTCCAAGACCGGTCTCCACATCACAGTATGCTTTCCTGGTGCCAAGTGTCACCTTTACCCAGATTGTGTGGCTCAGCATCCTGTCAGGCTTGTATACTTAAGCTGATTCGAGTGTAGCTGAAAGAGAAGCAGAGCACGTGAGCTTTATTTCTTCTTCAGGTAGTAGGCAGACTTCTTGGTCTGTTCTTTTCCTTTTTGATGCAATAAATTACTTAACATTACACTATACAAAATGTTAAATCAAAAAAGGGCAAAGGTGGGTTATAGTTGATACTTCGTAATTTTTCATCTGCTTGGTCCTTATATTCCTCTCTGTGGAGTCCTGTGGAAGAACATGGGGCTGAAATGGAGGAATTAATTCAGTTACTAACACCTTGTGTGACATTCACTTGCTTTCATCTACCTCTATCTCAAATTATTTATTTGGAAAGAAGGGATGATAATATTTGCTTTGCCTATCTTGAGGTGTTCTGAAGATAAAATTAGATAAGAGATTCACTGCTGCTTTGGAAAGGTTTAATTTGATATTGATGGCTAAGGCATTGGTAATAATGGTAATAATATCTACAGGCTCCTGAAGCAGTGTGTGTTTTTTGAGGTTCTTTTGTCAGGGCATTAGGCATTTATTGCTAATCTATTCTGAAGAGGGAACTGCATTATTATATTCTCATTTTGGAAGCTCCTGTACCATCTTAATCCATTTTCTGTTGCTTATAACAGAATGCCTGAAACTGAGTAATTTATAAAGAAAAGAAATTTATTTCTTACAATTTTAGAGGCTGAGAAGTCCAAGGTGGAGGGGCCATATTTGGTGAGAGGCTTCTTGCTGGTGGGAACTCTGGCAGAGTCTCGAGGTGGTGTGGAGTATTACTTGGTGAGGGAGCTAAGTGGGCTAACATGCTAGCTCAGGCCTCTCCACTAGTTCCTCTCTCCTAATAACCTGTTAATCCATTAACCCATGAATCCATGTATTAATCATGATCTAGTTATTTCTTAAAGGCCCCACCTTTCAATACTGCCGCATCGTGGATTAAATTTCCATCACATGAGATTTAGAGGACACATTCAAACCATAGCTTATACCTTTCCTACCTTCTCTGGTGTTTTTTTTTTTACAATCTGCATCAGCAGAAGTAGTTGTTCTTTTTGATGTTGAGTTGTTCTTTGAGGGCCTAACGTATGTTATGTATCCTCCAGATTCTTGAGATTATCAGGATGGGGGAAAAAGAAGTGCTAACAGCAAAGACACCAAATTAAAAGAGAAGGAAGCCTAACAGTTTCTGTGTAAAGTGAGGAAGGGACCACTGATACCGCCCTGTTTCTTTCTCTCTTGAGACTTTTGGCAAACTGATAACAGTGTGGCTTGGCGGTATATCTGCTAGGTTAGGCTTTGTGGATTTATTTACTCATTTAGTGCTCTTGGCTTATGATGCTCTCTTCTTTTCATCCCCCACTTGCATTATTCCAGGGAATAAGGCATGTCGAGGCTTTGGCTATGTCACTTTTTCTATGCCGGAAGATGTTCAGAGGGCCCTGCAGGAGATTACCACCTTTGAAGGTCGCAAGATCAATGTGACTGTTGCCAAGAAAAAACTGAGGAACAAGACAAAGGAAAAGGGGAAAAATGGTAAGTTTCCAGTAATTGAAGGCAGTTTTCCCTTGGGGTTAGGAGGAGCACTGCAACAATGAGAGAGAGGCATGGCCAGAGCTGCTAGAACTTAAGCTTCCTATGTTTCTTTTTGATCATTTAATGTATTTTGATACTCTTTTTAGTTCCTTTCTTTCCATCTCAGTCTGAAAAATCTGGTGTTCTGGGTATTGTCACACTTAACCCTGTGGTAAATGCCATCTGTCACTAGTAGCTTTTTTCTGTGATGTTTTGGCCTAGAATTGGGTGATTTTGGAGCACAGACTAATTCCATTGCTTCTTACTTTTTAGAAAATTCAGAGTCCCCAGAGAAGAAACTAAAGCCTAAAAAAGCCAAAGTGGCAGATAAGAAAGCCAGATTAATTATTCGGAACCTGAGCTTTAAGGTAAGTGAGAGAGAAAACTAACACTGCATGTTCTGAAGGCTGTTAGAGCTAAGGTGTGCTCCCTGGTGGAAGTCCCCACCCAAGATGGTATAATTTGGCTTAATTTCTTTTGGGAATGAACCTTAGCCCTGTTGAATTCATAAAGTAGGCCTGTATAATAAGAATTTATTAAGGACACTAAGTGTGAAGATGCCTTCCTTTTGGGGAAACTACTACTGAGAAAGAGGAGAGAAAAAGCTCTCTGATGTCTGTCTTTTTTGCCTCTTAGATACAAAGTAAGATGTCTTCTATTCAGAAATGTTTGATGTCCTAGTCTCAAATGGAGGCTGGGCACAGTGGTTCATACCTGTAATCCCAGCATTTTGGGAAGCTGAGGTAGGAGAATCACTTGAGGGCAGGAGTTCAAGACCAGCTTAGGCAACATAGTGAGACCCCATCTCTACCAAAAATAAAATTAACTGGGTGTGGTGGCACACACCTGCAACCCTAGCTGCTTGGGAGGCTGAGGCAGGAGAATTGCTTGAGCCCAGGAGTTTGAGGTTATAGTGAGGTATAATTGTGCCACTACACTTCAGCCTGGGTGACAGAGTGATGAGACCCTGTCTGTAAAAAAATAAAAAAGAAAGAAAAGGAGTAAAAATATTCAAGTTTTTCCTAATGAACTTAGTGGTTGATGTTTTATGGTTATTTGCTATGATAATATTTCTCTTTTCTTTCTTCACTTTGGCTTCAGTGTTCAGAAGTTGACTTGAAGACGATATTTACTCAATTTGGAGCTGTCCTGGAAGTAAATATCCCTAGGAAGCCAGGTACTAGTAAACCTTCATTTGGTGTGGGTTGGATTAAGATAATTTAACATGTCTTTTTCCATATTATCCTTGAACTAAGTACCTTTTGAAATAGAAATACAAGGTTCATGTCATACTCTTTGTGAGCCCTGGATAATATGATATATATGAAGTATTTGGCATAGTGCTTGACAAGTAATAAAAACCAAAATAATAGTGCTATGCTGCCCCTGATGGTATTGTCAGTTAAATCAGAATTAGTTCTAGAAGACTATTTACAGTTTGAGAAAATGCATTGTGCTCTCTAAACCCAAGTCAAAGTATAGTCAGCAAGAGGCCATCCTGGTGAGTATTTGGGCCATCTTGTCAGCCCAAGTTGCTGTAATTTCCTTCTTAGTGCTCTGTTAGCTTTCTGCTGTTGCCTCTAACTTCTCTGTACTTTTACACACAGATGGAAAGATGCGTGGTTTTGCTTTTGTTCAGTTCAAAAACCTCCTAGAGGCAGGTAAAGCTCTCAAAGGCATGAACATGAAAGAGATAAAAGGTAAGTTTTCTATGCCCATAGCATTGACCCAGATATTTCTGGTGTTGTGGTGAATTAACAGAGTAACATACTTTCTACATTTTCAAAAAGGTGTATGCATTTTTGAGAGTCTCACTGCTAACACGGAAGGTGTTTTGGTGAAGTATTCCTAGTACTTGATCTTGGGGTTAAACCTGAAAGAACCCATGCCAATATTCTTTATTTGGTGAGAGTATCCTTTTAAATCCTTAATGAAAAATGTGCCTGAAATAATTGCCGATAGATGCAGGTTGATGTCTAGGTTCCTCCTTCTTGGCTACCATCACTGTTCAGCATCTATTGGCTATTAAACTGACTGTGATGCTACTCTAGGTATTGATTTATTAGGTATTGTGCCTAAAGAAGGGGTTGGCTGAGAGACTTCCTAACTTCTGAGTAGGGTGCAGGTGGTTCCAGAATGCCTGTTTTACTTCTTGCTAGTCTAACTGGAAACACCGTTCTAATTATTTTTTTACTCCATCATATTCCAGGGTGGTGGCTGTGTAGAAAGCAACATTTCTGTTTATTGATAAAAAGGTTAAGAAATAAAAAGAGTAGACAGGTCCTGTGTGCTTTATTTAAGGGCCAGCACTGGTTCCATTATATTGTCTTTGTTGACTAGGGATCATTTACAGGAGGAAGGGATGTTAAAAAGAGGAAAGCCTTTCTGATGCCACTTTTTTGTTTGACAGGGCGGACAGTGGCTGTGGATTGGGCTGTGGCAAAGGATAAATATAAAGATACTCAGTCTGTTTCTGTCTCAGGTAAGATGTGGTAGTATTGGGTAGCGGGGAGTTCATTGTCCCCTCTACTTGCTGTCCTTTCCCAGCTTTTCATAATAGGATGTGATGAAACATTAAGAATAGAGAAACTTAAAACTTGAGTTTTATTTAGAAAATAATTGGCTTTTAATCTACCAGAGTCTTAGACTGAGATCAAAGTTCATAGCTTGACTTTGCCCTGGAGCGTGCACTGTGCTGGCTGTGGCATGCCGTGTATGGGTGGTAGGCTGTTTGCAGAGGCTCAGTGGCAACTCTTTTCCTTCTGGGCCAGATAAACTTCAGGCTTCTGGTGAATGGGACAAACTCCAAAGGAATCTGAGTGATGAGGGTTGGTTGTTTTTGTTTTTTACCCCCTCATACTTACTCTCTCATACTATATTATATACAGTAAGAAAAATATATGAAATTCTATAAAATGAAAAAACCAGGAACTTGGAATATTAGATATTCCTGTTAAAATAACTTCCTGTTAAAATATTAAATGAATTCCTAACTTTATCTCCCTCGGTAGGTGAGGAAAAGAGCCATGAACCTAAACGTCAGGAATCAGTTAAAAAGAATGGCAGGTTGAAAGAGAATGTGGAAGAGGAAGAAAAAGATGTTGATGAAGATGCTGTTGAGGTTGATGGTGATGATGATGATGATGAAGAGGAGGAGGAAGAGAGTAAAGACTCAAAGGTGATGAAGCCTGTGCAGATTCAGAAGAGGTAAGCAACTCAGCCTGTCTGAGACAACAGAGGAAGATGCAGGATTGTCTTTTCTCCACCATTGCAGAATTGACATGTGTAGTTAAGTAGAATAGGTCCCTCTCTGAGCCCCGATTCTTTGTTCTGAACTGTGCCATTGCAGAGCAGTCAAGAGAGCAGCCCCCGCAGAAAGCAGTGAAGAAGATCATTCTGACAAGGACAGTGACTTGGAGGAAACAGACAGTATTGATGGAGGAGAGGAAATGGCTCAGAGTGATGCCAGCACTGAGGGGCAAGATGATGAAGGTTTGCTTAGATTTTCATAAATGCCTTGAAACTTTTAAGTTACTGAGAAATGTGCATCAGTTCTGCTCAGGCCTCCTTTTAAATAGGACACTAAGGTGTTCTATCACATTTATGTTTAAATACTGAAAAGGAAACTGTTTTAATGGGTTTGTAGTGATGTTTGAGGGTTAAGATTCTTTCTTAGAGAATTTAAAACCTAGCTTAATGCTGAAGTACTACCTCTCTCTCTTGATTGTCTAAGTTGAATGCGTAACTGGATAAACAGGATATTGCATCTTAACACCAAGGTGGATTTTAAGTAACTCTTTTGAGTTGAGGTTGGGGTAAAGGACTGTATTATCAGTTCAGGCGGCCATAACAAGATACTACAGACTGGGTGGCTTAAACAATAGAAGCGTATTCTCTCACAGTTCTAGAGACTGGAGGTCCCAGATCAAGGTGCTGGCTAATTTGGCTCCTGGTGAGGCTCTCTTCCTGGCTTATAGACCGCTACCTTCTTGCTGTGTCCTCACATGGCCTTTCCTCCGTGTTCCTGAGGGGAAAGAGAGAGAAGGAGTGAGAATGAGCTCTGGTTTCTTCCTTTTCTTATAAGGGCCTCAGTCCTGTCAGATTAGGGCCCTACCCTCATTACCTCCTTTAGCCTTAATTACTTCCCTAAAGTCCCTATCTTCAAATATAGTCATACTGGAGCTTAGAGCCTCAATATATGAATGATGTGGGCACACAATTCAGTTCATAACAAGGACTTCTTTGAGCTTTTTGTAAAACTTACCAATCCCTATTGCTACCTTTATTTAGAATAAATTCAGCTTCTTTATTGAGAAAGGAGGGTCATTACAGAACAAGAAATGGCCAATAAGTATTTCTTTGGTTTGTCTTGGGTAGAAGTTTTTATTCAGCTCTTTTCTGCTTCCGTTTCTGTATGTCTGGCATGTTGGTTTGACCATATAAGAAATCCAAGGAAATAAGATTTTTCCATGAGGACGGAATAGTAGTCAGCTTAGAATTGAAGAAGCTTTTATACTGAAGGGACTATGAGGCCCTGTATTCTACAACCCACATTCAGCTATCTCATGCCATTCTTTCACCTGAAAAAATTATAGGAGAAATACATGATAATGAGAGAAAATTAATAAAAAATACCAATCCTAACAAATCCCAAAGTAATCACTGTTGTTTCTAATGTTTCCTTATAGACATTTTCTATGTGTATATAAGCATGTACGTCTGTTCTTCAAAGCAGCATGTGTTCCTTATACCCAGATCTTCAGTATCTTAGGGCGCTTCCCCAGAGACAATCAATGTGATATGTTTCTCATGTATCTAGAGATATTTAATAATTTTATAAGCAAAAACACACATATATGCACATTACACATGCACACTCACAAAATATAGTGTTTTTCGTAGTTTGTGTGTGAATGTATATGTTTTTCTCCTCACAGTTTCTACGTATCCTATACAATATTTCCAGAAAGTTTACATTGTTACAGTAGTATATGGGAGTGCCTTTTTCCCACACCTTTACCTCATTGGATTTTATCATTCTTTTTAATTTTGTCAATCTGTTTGTGAAAAATAGTATTTCATTTCTTATGCTATGTTTTTCTCTAATTATGAGTGTGAGCATTTTTTTTTGTATTTAGTTGCATATCTTTTGTCCATTTAAAAATTTTTTTCTTTTATCAATGTATGTGAGATCTTTATATGTTTAAGAAGTTAGCTCTTTGTCATATGGCTTACACTAATTTTTTTCAGTTTGTTGTTTTTCTTTTTACTTTAGATATGCAAGTCTCAAGGCAAAAGAAGAGAAAATTACCATCTGATGTGAATGAAGGAAAAACTATTTTTATCAGGTTTGCCTTTCTACAATACCTCAAGAACTGCTGTTTGTGTCACCTTCATAGATTTCTTCTCCTCTCCTGTTTTTTCTCTTTTTTCCCTCCTTCCTTTCTTCCATTCCTCCCTTCCTCCCTCCCTCCCTTTCTTCCTCTCTTCCCTCTTTTTGGCACTAGTTCTTTTACCTAGCCCACAATATTAGATGCCTCTAAAACCATTAGTATATCTGGTCCCAGGAACATAGTGAGAATCAGAATTATATCACAGAAGGTAGATAGCATGGGTTCTAGCTTGTCCTCATTTAGATTTCATTCTCTGTAATTGAGTATCATCATTTGTAACAAATCAGTTCAACTATTGGAAACATCTCACTTCTGGCCCTTGTTTTAGGGGGAGTGTTGGGGAGGGGTGACGCCATTTGTCCCAAATGATTTCTCTCTTTATGCCCAGCTTACCATCTAAACCATGTCCAAGATAAAGTAAAACATCAGATTTGTTTCCAAGAAACCTGGGGGTGAGAGTCAGGGTGGAGATAGGTTGTGTTTCATGTTGCTCTTACTGTTTCAACCCCACTAACTACAACAGATTGGCATTTTCATAAGGTCAGCATGCCTTCTCACACTCTTTCTTTTTCTTATAGCAAACATAGCCTAACAATTACCCTTTCTTAAGTACCAATGTAGTAGGGTCATTTGGGTCTGATTTTAGAGGTATATATTTTATCCTCTTATACAATCTTATGAAATTGTTTTTCTTTTATAAGTAGTTTATATTCATTGTAGGAAATACATAAGCAAAAAAACCCAAAATTAACCTTTTTTTGTTTTTGTTTTTGAGTCAAGAGTCTCACTTCTGTTGCCTGGGCTAGAGTGCCGTGGAGTCAGCCTAGCTCACAGCAACCTCAAACTCCTGGGCTCAAGCGATCCTCCTGCCTCAGCCTTCCGGGTAGCTGGGACTACAGGCATGCACCACCATGCCCGGCTAATTTTTTATATATATATATATATTTTTAGTTGGCCAGTTAATTTATTTCTATTTATAATAGAGATGGGGTCTCGCTCTTGCTCAGGCTGGTCTTGAACTTCTGACCTTGAGCAATCTACCAGCCTCAGCCTCCCTGAGTGCTAGGATTACAGGCATGAGCCACCACGCCTGGCCTCAAAATTAAGCTTAATCACTACTCAGAGAACACCTACACACATGTCTGTATCATAAATATTTACAAAGATGAGTTTCACCTATACATGCTGTGCTGTAGCCCATTAACAGCATATTTTTATTTATTTATTTTTCCATTTTTTTTAAATTTCAGCATATTATGAGGGTACAAATGTTAAGGTTATGTATATTGCCCATGCCCCCCTCCCCCCTTGAGTCAGAGCTTCAAGCATGACCATCCCCCAGACGTTGCACATCTCACTCATTTATGTTTGTATATACCCATCCCCTCCTCCCCCTCCCACCCACCTGACACCCGATAAATGTAATTCCTATATGTCCACTTAGGTGTTGATCCGTTAATACCAATTTGCTGGTGAGTACATGTGGTGCTTGTTTTTCCATTCTTGAGATACTTCACTTAGTAGAATGGGTTCCAGCTCTATCCAGGAAAATACAAGAGGTGCTATATCACCATTGTGCAAACTGGTTCAGCCTCTGTGGAAAGCAATATGGAGATAACTTAAAGCGATACAAGTAGATCTACCATTTGATCCAGCAATTCCACTACTGGGCATCTACCCAAAAGATCAAATGACACTCTTACAAATGAGACACCTGCACTCGAATGTTTATAGCAGCACAGTTCACAATTACAGAGGTGTGGAAACAACCCAGGTGCCCATCAATACATGAGTGGATTAATAAAATGTGGTATATGTATACCATGGAGTACTATTCAGCTTTAAGAAACAGCATGTTTTTAACAGCATGTTTTTCCATGCATTTTTTTAGTTATGTTACTTGAAACTGCCATATAAATAACTTTGTATTCATGGTAATAGGAAGGAAGAAATGTCACATATGGAAGTTTGTGACCTCAATACTAATGGTACCATCTCTTATACATCTTTTAATTAATAAAGAACTTGAGGAAATAAAGAGATGGAAGAGAGAAAACTATGTACATGATAAGGTAAATTAGAAGAGATAGTGTGTGTAGCTAGGATATGTCTTATTGCAGAAAACCTTTTTTTATCTGGATTACTTCATGAAATATAATAATTTATGGGGCTGTTATTGAGTATGAGAGAAGTAAAATTGTAGATAGCTATGAGGGACTGTTTTTCTTACCCCTGGAAGGATGTGCATAGCTGAGGAAATGAGGAATCTTTATACTATGTTGAAATTTGGGACATTTTTTAATCCCATTGAGAGAAATAAATAGTTTTCTCTTTTTGTAGTTAGCTAGTAAACTTTACCATATTTGCTTTTATGTTATTATTTTGAAGGATTTTCTAACTTTTATAAAATTTTAACTGAAATCTTGATTTCATAGTAACTCAGGAGAAGAAATGACTAATTGAGAGAAGGAGATATATTTGACTTTTCTCACTAGCCTGTTGCAAGTCTTCTGGTTGTAGTAAGAGAAACTAATTTTGGCCAATTTATGTGAAAAGGAGGATTTGTTGGATGAACACTGGAGTGGCTCACGGAATCAGACTTGTCAAAGAACAAACATCAATAAGTGGATGAAAATGTAGGCAGTTCTGGGGCCCAGTTGCTGGAGGCTGTGGGTCTTTTCTTTGGGGCACTACTTTTTTTTTCTTTTAGGTATAACATAAAGAAACTACATTAATGTAAGGGTACATCTCAGTGAAATTTTTCATATGTATATATCCATGTAACTACCACTCAGATCAAGATATAGAACATTTCCAGCACCCCAGAAGTTTCCCTTTTGTGAGGCACTGCTATTTTGAAGTGAATCTGCACCTACAACATCTGGTCTTTGTATATATCTAAGTTTGAAATTCCTGGGAGAGGGAACCCGATTGACAAAAAAAAGGTCAATTGGGACCAAGGGGCAGAGTCATATAGCAGAGGCTTGGCCACTGGGGGTATCCCTATGTATTGGTGCTATTTCTGAACAAGGAAGGGTGGTTGCAACCAAGGGAACCACCTCAGGTAATGTCTCACTCACCTTGTACCAAAACATAGGATCTCACTTTTGTAATTGACTTTTTTTTTTTTTTTTTGAGACAGAGTCTCACTCTGTTGCCTAGGCTGGAGTACAGTGGTATGATTGTAGCTCATTGTAGCCTCAAACTCTTGGGCTCAAGTGATCCTCCTGCCTTAGTCTCCTGAGTAGCTGGGACTATAGGTACATGCCACCACACCTGGCTAATTTTTTAATTTATTATTTTTTGTAGAGACAGAGTCTCGCTATATAGCCCAGACTGGTCTCGAACTCCTGGCCTCAAGCAGTCCTCTTACCTTGACCTCCCACAAGTACTGGGATTACAGGTGTGATCTACCTTACCTGGCCTATAATTGACCCTCTGGTTGTCTTCCATAGAAATCTGTCCTTTGACTCAGAGGAAGAAGACCTCGGGGAGCTTCTCCAGCAGTTTGGAGATCTTAAATATGTCCGCATTGTCTTGCATCCAGACACAGAACATTCTAAAGGTATGTGCTGTCAACTGGCCAAGTTTGAGACCACTGCCATGGGCATTAATTAGTAGGTTACATGAAAGCATAATATGTGCCATATTGAGGGGTCCACAGTCAATCCAGGTCAAGTTTCGGGGTTCCATAAAAGCACTAAGGATGTCCTAAGGTTGTCTTCTCTGATGTCAAGCTCAGCATCTTTAATGGTGCTGCCAGCCATAATTTTGCCTAAGGTTTTTAAGCTCTTATTTACTTTAGGGTAAGAAATTCCCTTTGTTGTTCTCCTTTGAATTTCAGATATGATAACATCTCATAGGTGGTAATCATTCCACATTGCTTGAAATTACTGGGATCTTTTATTTTCCCTGTTGCTTTTGTTAGAGATGGAAGCTGACAGAGAAACTCTTGCACTGGCAACAATTGGAAGGAAAACTGTGTATTGTAGGAGTGCTGCCTTAGATTTTTTTTTTTTTTTTTGTAGAGATGGGGGTGGTGGATCTCAATATGTTCTTTTGAGTTTCAAGAGTTGACCATTCTTTTATTCTAGTATACTATTGTTAGGTAAGCATCTTTTCTTGATTCCTTTGAGATGTAGCAAAAGCTATGAACCCTGTCCCCAGAAAAGTGCCACTTCTGAGGGTTTGTGGGATTTCTTGAGCCTATCCATGGATTAAGAACCTCCATTCAAAACCTCCTTGTTTTCCAAATTGGTGAGACCTGATAATTTTTATTTTTTACTTGGCTGAAAATAAACATGTAAATAAGGCAGTACTGTGGAAAGAAAACACTGAACTGTTTCATGGAGATTAGGACCTAATCCCAGCATGCCAGCTGGGTAGTTTTTGGCAAATCGTTTAACAACTGTTGGCTTCAGTTTCTTACCTATAAAATGGATGGATTTGAGTAGAGTAGTAATTTAGGTGCCTTAAGCTCTCATGTTTGGTTATACTTCTTAGACCTCTATTTCCAGAATGTTTTCTAAAAATAGGCAATTAGAATTGCATAGAATCTTCCAAGTACTGGTGTGATATTGCTTTACTTTGATAATAGCCAGCATCTTTCATCCCTTTTTTAGTGCAGTAGTATATTGGGTTAATATTTTCAGAGTGAAGTCTACAGTTGACTTACTAGATGTCCTTTTTGGTTTATTAATGTTAACAGAGGTAATGATCTTAATAAGCATGGTTTTAATTATTTTTTTCTTAATGTATTTTCTTTCTCTAGCTAATTGAATTTTTCTGACAACTTTTTTGCCTGTTCATACAGCCTTTTATGCCTACAGTTTTTTCCTCTCAGCATGCCATTTCACTACTTGGAAGAGCTAAATATCTATCTGCAGATTTATAGGGAAATGTTAAGACTGAACCTAGTATTGACCCTGGAAATTCCAATGTAAAAGTATTATCATTTAGAGAGAAGTATTCATTTTTTTCATATTGAATGACTAGGCTCATCTTCATATTAGAAACATTTTTTCCCATGTTTCTTTCTTTATTCTTTGTTTCTTCCTATTGAGTATCTGTTAATGCTGTATGTACACTATGAGAGGTGCTGGGAATTAGAAACAGCCAATTTATGTGGTCCTTCTCCCTGGGGCATTCATTCTGTTTGGGAAGGTGCCACCTGGCCTGTGCTATAATAGAGATGTGAGTGGAAGATGGGAGGTGAGTGGGGACACAGAAGTAGAGCACTCAGCTCTAGATGGTGACCCTTGGCTTGGCCTGCCATGTGTGTCCTTCCAGTTAGTCTGCTGCCTTTCATTCTTTATAGGGGGCAGAAGGTCAATGCCCTAGTAGTTCTAGGAAATATGGCAGTGCTTTCATATATGAGAGGATATTTAAAATATAAAGGAATACTAATAAAATGTTATGAAGCTTAATTATATATTTTCACAATCTAGGTGAACTAACTTTCTTTGCTTTTAATAGTTGCTTTTTTATCAATAGCAGAAATTCAGACTGGTCGATTGGCCCTGCATCTAACCAACAAAGACATGCCTTGTGGAGATGCTAGAGCATGAGCCAAGAATGGAGCTCATGACTGTCTGGTTTCTGGCTGTATTTATGTAGGCGAGGGACTTTTATCTCAGGAGGCAGATCTGTCCTTATGCCTCCCACGTGACTGTGACACAGTGAGATCTGTAACAAATTTCAGGGTTAAGTGGTTCCTGCCTCATTTTTTAGTCCTATAATAGGCACCCCCTAAGTGATGCTGAGTGGTGTTAGGCTGGAATTTCTCTTACCATTTCATGTGGATCTTTCTTATGAAGGAGAGGAGATAATGAGATTAAAGTTCTAAGAAGCATTAGAAAAGATGAAAGAAGTCATAATAAAATTTCATCAAGAGCATGTGTAGTCTCTTATTTGTCTTTGACCTTTCAGTGCCTAATATAATACCTGTCTCATAGTATGGCATACATCACTTATAATGGGAGTATGTTCTGAGGAATGCGTCCTTAGGTGATTTTGTTATTGTGGGAACATCATAGAGCAGGCGTCCTCAAACCACTGCCCGTGGGCCACATACGGGCCGCCCAGCACATTTATCCAGCCCTCTGGGTGTTTTTGCTGCCACTGCCTGTCCTGCTTAGCAGCCAGCTCGTCCTAGGCCCACAGTGTATGCTCTCCAATGGTCTGAGGGACAGTGAACTGGCCCCCTGTTTAAAAAGTTTGAGAACCCCTGTCATAGAGTGTACTTACACAAACCTAGGTGGTATAGCCTGCTATACACCTAGGCTATATGGCATGGCCTGTTTCTCCTAGGCTACAAACCAGTATAGCATGTTACTGTACTGAATACTGTAGGCAGTTGTAATACGAAGGTAAGTATTTGTATATTAAACATAGAAAAGGTATAGTAAAAATACAATATGAAAGATTTAAAAAGGATATCTGTATAGGGCAGCTCCATTGTAATCTTATGGGACCACCATCATATTTATGTGGTTTGTCATTGACTGAAATGTCATTATGTGGTACATGGCTGTACTTAATAAATGGATGCCACCTACCCCTTCTACTCTGTGTCAGGCTACTGCCATTTGTAGTGTTATCTTTGGCTTCCTGGTGGGCTGTTGGAGTTTGGGATCTCACTTAATTTTGTCTCTGTCCAGGTTGTGCATTTGCCCAGTTCATGACTCAAGAAGCAGCTCAGAAATGCCTTATTGCTGCTTCTCCAGAGAATGAGGTAGGGAAGATATTTCCTTTGCCTTCAACATAGGAGATAGTGGCTCCTAGTGGCAATATCTAATGTTTATGCAAAGTCTTATTACTGTTGATAATGATAAAGCTAACACCTATTGAGCACTTAGTGTGTGTAAGGCACTGATCTTTATGTGTATTACCTTATTTAATCATTACATCAGCCCTATGAGGTAGATAGAATTATTATCTCTACTTCATAGATGAGGAAACAGGAATAATAATAATATATCTGATAATTACTGGTTGCTGTCTGTGTGTCAGCCTCTATCCTAGATTGATAACATGAAAGACTGGGACAAGAAGGTATTAAGGCCATTTATGAAGTAGAGTAAGTGTTTGAGAGGAAAAAGTGTGTGTATGATGGAGAATTTTTCTGTGTATTCTATAATGAAGTATAAATTGTTTTGAGATAAGTTAATCTGTATTGCCATTATTTCTTAAATTCTCTTGAGTAAACACTTCACCATTTCATTAGCTTTCTTTAGAATACTAAAATTTTGCCTGTTTACAGATCATTTTTCTCAGTTTGGACCTATTTTAAGGGGACCAACTCCCTTAAATTCTTTACTGCCAACTGCCTAAATACACACTTGGCCTTTTGTGCAGCTATACTAAATATTGTGAGGCTTGGTGATCCACTTGTAGCCATCTGTGCTGAGACCTCCTGGGGCTTAGCTTCCATGGCTTAATTGGGTTTGTTGTTTCCCCTTCCTTGGTGTTCCTTGTCAGGGGCTTAGTTTCATTATGTGTTTTAAAAGAGAGGGCTGCAATCTGTTGTAGGGCGGTGGGCTTAAACTGGACGGCAGGCAGCTCAAGGTTGACTTGGCAGTGACCCGTGATGAGGCTGCAAAGCTTCGGACAAAGAAGGTGAAGAAGCCAACTGGAACCCGGAACCTCTATCTGGCCCGAGAAGGCTGTGAGTAGTGGAAGGGAGGTTGAACCAGGCTTTTCCAGTAGCCAGCTTTTTGCCATTACAGTGATCCAGCAATAGCATGTTTTTGAGCATGTTTAAAATTAAAAACCCAAATGTCCTCTTTAACAGTGTTGTATTATCGTTCCTCTTTAGTAGATGTGGCATTCTGTTAGGAAACCTTCACCCATTTTGTGGATTAACCAGTCCCATTCTCTTTTCTGCCTGGTTGCGTTTAGTCTTTTTCATTAAAGGATTGGCAAAGTAAAAAGGGAGGAAAAATTCAAATTACCTTTGCTTCTTGTCATCATTTCTAATAAGAGGTTTTCATTATGTCTAAAATTACTCTTTTGGATGTTTCATGGATTTAAAATGTACATTCGATACTTTTCCCTTAATGTCAGAAAAATAATCAGAAATTATCTTTAAGATAAAAATCCCTGGCCTAGTGCAGTGGCTCACACCTAAAATCCCAGCACTTTGGGAGGCTGAGGCAGGAGGATCATTTGAGGCCAGGACTTTGAGACCAACCTGAGCAATATAGCGAGACCCTATCTCTACAGAGATTTTTAAAAAATTAGCTGGGCATGGTGGTGCCTGTCCGTATTCTTAGCTACTCATGAGGCTGAGACAGGAGGGTCATTTGAGCCCAGGAGTTTAAGGTTGCAGTGTGCTTTAACCCAGGCAACAGAGTGAGACCCTGCTTCTGTCTCAAAAAAAAAAAAAAATCCCATCTTCTAGATCACAGTATTTATCAGCCTACTTCCTGCATAGGTAGACAGCCTATATGTTAGTCTGTTTTCCTTTGATGCTAGGAATCTGTGATGATGTGACTTTTCTAGGCTGGCTTATCTCACTGATTAGTAATGGCCCCCAAGTATATAAGGAACAGCTAAGTTCCAGGGGCAGGTTATAGGTAGAACATTTTGCATTCCAAATGCCCGAAATGTACTTATATTCAGAACTTCCCTCAGTCCTTTCCATCTGACTTTGGGCATGTATAGGAAGCTTCTTTGAGGAGAGAGAAGGAGAAGAGGAACAAAATCACAAAATGTTCAGAGTTTTAGTCCTTGAGAGCAGTTTTGAGCCCAGAACTTAGCCCTGTAGCCTATTTCTGGACCTAACCAAATGCCACCATGTCCTGGCCAACATAGTCCTCTGGGCCCTGTACAAAGAGTTTGCATCATTCAAATCACATTCCTCTTGTTGCTCAGTGAAAATTCCCTTGGTGATATCTTGGCCTTTTTCCCTCTTTCTGCAGTGATTCGTGCTGGGACGAAGGCTGCAGAGGGTGTGAGTGCTGCTGATATGGCCAAAAGAGAACGGGTGAGTAGATGAGGCACCAAACTTCAGGTTCTGCATGGCTTATAAATCAATCAGAAATAATTATTGAATGCTAGATGTGCTCACTGAAGAGCTAAGTGTTGGTCACAGACCATACTTACAGCCTTGTTAGAGAGAAAAGAAGCACATAGGTGAAATAGCGAATAAACCAACATATATAGTATTATATCAGCCTCACATGACAGCCTAAGAACTGTATCTTATTCTGTTTCCCTAACACTCAGCGCTGAATGTTTACTGAACAGAATGATGCTAGATCATGCAGCAGACACTTAGAGGTTAGGGCTGCATATAATTAGGTGTCAGTATAAATGCAGAATAACATAAGCAAGGAAGATCAGTGTGGGCTGGAGTTAATAGTGAATGAAGGAGATGTTGCTCTTGGAAAGGGTAGCTAAGATGTCAGTTGGAAGGGCTTGATATCTCCAGACTATAAAATCATCTTAGAAAAATTCTATCTTATGAGAGTTTCCACTGTTAACTGATACCATTAAGTTCCTTTGCTGCTTGGTAATGTGAGTTCTCAGTGATTTTTACTTTTGCCATGTAACTTACTTTCAAAATGCTACGCCAGCCTAGAATGGTAAAGATACATAACCATTAACAGAATTAACTATGGAACCTTAACATGCAGAAGATGAAGAACAGAGGTGACAATATAATGACAGCAAAAGGCAGTGTGTCTTTTTTCAGTGTGCACAGGTTCTAGACTAGTGTTCGTTTTTGGTAGCTGGCATCTGGAAATGATGGTATTTGGGGAGCATTTTATACCCTTTTCTCACCATAATGCAATAATGACATATTTAATTTTATAACTAAATTTGTTAGCAAAAAGCTCACTAGATTATATGTGTGTATTATAAATTCACAACAGGTACAGCTTTTCCTGGGAGAAATATACTTTGGTGAACTTAGACACCATAGCTTCTTCAGATGTCCCTTTAATATTCATTTCCAGAGTATTTGTTTATTTTGCGATTCATTGGTACTTTTACCAAACAAGAAGCAGTAGGACTGAGAAGACTTATAAAAGAAAACTTTTCAATGTTTTTCTACTAAGTTAGTTTTTTCTTTTTCTAATGTATTCCTTTTCTTTTCTTTTCTTTTTTTTCCTTTATACCCTCACTTTCAATCTGCTAACTTAGTTTTAAAGAACAAATTAGGAGAAGAATGTTATCCTTCATTTCATTTTAGACACAGGTCACCTGGAAACTGGTGTTTTGTGCCAGCATGGATGAGGGTGTTGCTCTCAGCAGAATATCTTTTTGTGGTCATGGACTTTTCTTTGCCTCAAGGTGGCAGAGTTGAGACGAGATGACATTCTATCAAGTATTCTTTGACTAAGTTCCATTTCCTTTTGGAAGGACAAGATAATTAGTTTGACTTGGTGGGTTGTCGAGGACGGGGCATAGATGTTAGCCACAGAATTAATTATTATTTGCTCTGGGCTGCATTTTGAGCTAGGGATATTTTGTTTATGATCTCATTTTGGCCTCACATCAGTGGTGAGAGTTCTTGATTTGCATTTCCATTTTGTAGATGAAAAATTGAGGATTTAAATTTTCATGCAACTGTTCCAGTTGGGGCTGGCTTTCTCTTTCCGATCTGACTCCAGAGCCCAGGTTCTTACTACCTGCTTCCCACCATCTCGCCCCCTTGAACCTTTCTCTCCCTGTGCTGGGCATTGTAAGGCTGCAGGGTAGGCCATTTCCTTCCTTTTTCTATATGTATGCTTATGGGATGGGGGTTGTGGTTCTTTCCTTTTGGAGAATTTACAAGCCTTCCTCTTTAAAGGGTGAGTTGTACTGTTAACAATTTGTTGTTTTTTCAGTTCGAGCTGCTGAAGCATCAGAAACTCAAGGATCAGAATATCTTTGTCTCCCGGAGCAGACTCTGCCTGCACAATCTCCCAAAGGCGCTGGATAACAAACAGCTCAGAAAGCTGCTGCTGGATGCTACAAGAGGGGAGAAGGGGGTGCACATCAAGGAGGTGAGAGTTGACCCTGTCCATTTGGAATTTTCCTTCTCAACCTGGTCTGATCAAGCACTTATCTGAGGCTGTTGAGGTGTTGTCCTGTCTCAACAGATTTTCTTTTGGACACGTCAGCATGCAAGGCTGAGTTCAGCGGTTTCTTGGTTTTATTTTTTTTCCTTCTTCTAAGAACTGTCTTTCACATCTGACCAAATTGCAGCAGAATGTGAGGAAGTCTCTGTCCTCATGAATTAATTTAGCAAGCATTTTTAAAATTTCTGACATGTGCTTAGCATTATACTAGGTGCTGTCATATGAATTTTCTTACAGAGAAAATGATCTGTGTGCTTTGCTCTGGAAGAGCTTTTCACTACCGGTTAGGCTCTTACCCTTTGGTCAGAGTCTCCCATACTCCATGGTGAGTAGGGAGCCATGTAGGTCTTCAGCAGTTGAATTAGAAAAACACTGGGATCACACCAAAACTTGTTTAGACTCTGTGTGAATACAGAAACCCCTGCTCTACCCCCACAACCCCCTTTGCATATCTCTGTTGTAATGCTTTCTATTACACTGGCCTGAAATTATCTGTCAGTCATTTCTCCCAACCAGATTGCGTTCATTTAGGGCAAATATTATCTCGTTATCCTCAATCCTTGGCATAGTAGCTGGCACATTGTAATCTCTCAATCGGTATTTATTTTAAAGGTACCATTGCCAATATTTTGGGTCTGCTTTGGTCTGTTTATCACCATAAACTGTTTTCCTAATCCCTGAAATGTATGTATTGGTATTTGGGAAATTACATGAGAGAATGTGACTATATCAGCATATATCTAGCATATATCAGCATATATCACTCTTAGTAAAACTGCTCAAAGTATTATTGGTATAGGGGTCAGTTGTGTAATTTCTTATTATCAGCATCTGTAATATTTAGTAAATGTCTACATGTTAACATTTAAAACCTGTCATAATTTAGAGAAATTTATGTGTATTCTATAATATTTGCATTATATTGAATTTTTCTTTTAATTCTTTCATATGTTTAAGTATAGTGTCTCAGTAAGATAATAAGTGTCTTGAGGGCAGGAACCTCATTGTGTGATTCTCTTGATTCCCCTATAGTGCATGTCAGTTCTAGGCATGAGTAGACACTGGACATAAACCAAATGTGGCATCTAAGTGTCCCCACTACCATTCTCCATTACATGGGCATGACAACTTCCTGGAGTAATTGCTTGTAAATGATCAGTTTTCTCAAAATATCCTACCATAACTTAACACCCTGGGCCACCTGCTATGACTGGCTTAAGGATTTAGGGGAAAATCACACCAGAGGGGATCTGAGCTCCAAGCAAAGACAGCTGAAACTTCTTCCTGTATTTCTGAGGCTGTTTGTTGGGGAGGCTTTTTCTCATGCTGGAAGTGTCTTTTTTATTTAAAGCCATCAGGCCTTCCTTTCTTCCCTTCTTCAATAATTTCTTCCAGAGGGCTTTTTTTAGCACTGCATCCTAATTTGTACAAGTACGAGTACCATGTACCTCTCAACTTGTATGTTTTATGAATAGTTAGCTATTATAAATTTTCCTTAGAAAGTTTTATTTCATTTGTGTGCTGATTTGTAGTTCTCTGTTGATGTCTATAAACTCTTAAAAAGCAAGAAAATATAAACTTAATCGTTTCGTGCACTTAGTAGATATACTAAGTTCATGTTATCAGTACAGTTTTTATGACAGTGGTATAAATGGTTCTGTTTCAGTAACCTGATTTCTTATTGAATCTATTAAAGCAATTCATGTCTGGCAAGACTTCTCATTCTGTAAGTATTGATTCTTTCTCGTTTTACTCATAGTGTAGGGTGATGCGAGACCTTAAAGGAGTTCACGGAAACACGAAGGGTCAGTCCCTGGGCTACGCCTTTGCAGAGTTCCAGGAGCATGAGCATGCCCTGCGAGCCCTCCGCCACATCAACAACAACCCAGAAATCTTTGGGCCTCAGAAGGTAAGACCTGTTCCCTGAGGGCCACTTGGAGAAAACCAATCTTCCCCTTCATGTCCAGTGTCTTCTGACATTTGAATAGTAGGAAAGAGTAGCAAGTGGAAGTAGGGGCTAACAAGGGAAGGAATAAGTGGTGGTTCTAGGTGCTAAGATGATTAGAAGGAACTCTAAATGTATAGACTGCTTGCAGAACTGGCCCCTTACCTTTAAGTAGAGGAAATAAGCAGCAACCTCTGATTTGGGGGAAAAAAGGGCTGGGGGAGGACAATCCAGCTCATTGCATCATTGCACTCATAGATAAAATAGGCTAATGAATGGCATTTTGTCTTCTGTTGACACAGAGACCAATAGTGGAGTTCTCTTTGGAAGATCGGAGGAAACTTAAAATAAAGGAACTAAGGATCCAGCGCAGCCTGGTACAGAACTTAAATAGCCCTTTTTTTTTTTTTTTTTTTGAGGGAAATCACTAAAATCTTCTGTTTCTGTTTTGCTCAGTTTGTGCTTCTGCTGTCTTAGAGTAGTTCTCTACTTAATTAGGTTTTTTGTTACCCTTTACTCCCAGTTCCCTAAGCCCCTCCAGGCCATCTTCTCCTCTGCTGGCCCATCTGTGATAGCACCACAGGAGAAGGGAAAGGAAGGTGAGAGGAGAAGCAGACTGATGTTATTACCAGTCAGCAGATCTTGTACAGTGTTTGGTGATGGTACATGACAGAAATAATGGCAAGGTTAAGGTTTTACATTGCTTATAGATTTTAGCTGCATAATTCTTTTTTCTTCTTAGATGGCTCTAGAAGTATGATGCCTGATAGTTTTAGTGCTGCTTTTAAACTAGTGTGATATAGAGGGAAGAGCAGGGACTTTGGAAGCAGGCATACTCATATTCAAACTCCGGCTCTGCCCCTTTCTTGCTACATGTTCCTTGGCAAGTTATCATCTCTCTCCTCTTTAGTTTGTAAAATGTGTTAACAAAATCTGCTTCACATGAAAGATGCGTATAAAATGAGATAATACATGTCAGTTGTCTAGCATACTGACTGCATGGTCAATACACAATCAATACTCATTTTCTGACCCGATTTCCCCCAGGACATAAAGGGCTAAATTATTCTTGGCTCTGTAACTCTTATCGATATTATACCTTAACTTGCATACATAGCAAACATTTGTAGTCTTTGTGATGTATACTAAGAGCATGACCAACAGATGAGCAATTTCATAATTTCATTGGCTAATATAATGATCCTGGGTTGGAAAACCTGGGATCTGGTTTTTTTTCAAGGCAACTTTGTTATCCAAGGAAGTAGAAGTGTGTGTTACCTTTAACCATTGTTTCAGAGGTGGTTTTAAAGCTACCAGCTTTTTTTTTTTAATATCCAGATTGTTTTATTTGTTGCTTATACTTACAAACATACTGTTCTTTCTGTGTAAAAATACCCCTTTCCTCTGACTCAAAAGGATAATTCTATTTACTTTCCATATTCAGATCAAATGATCCTTTTAAAACAGCATTTTCTCACTTCTTAAAGGAGATGATGAGCCTTGGACTTTCATGAACTCCCCTAAACTGTGTAATTTTTTTTTTTATTTCAGCATATGATGGGGATACAGATTTTAAGGTTTCCATAAATGCCCTTTCCCCCCTCCCCCCAGTGTGTAATTTTTTACTTTATTTGTGTATGCATCTCTTTTCCACTAGGCTGAGTCCTGAAAGGTAGACACTTTATTCTTTCCCTCTGTGTCCCTACCACTTACAAACGGACAGGCACATGATAGGCATGTAGGAAGCACTGGTTATATCAGCATACATCTGGATTTTTAAGATGAAAGGGCAGAATAATAGACACTTAACATTACATTAATTTCACTCAAATCTTTTTTTTCCACTTCAGTGCAAATAGTCTGTAACATCCTTTAGGCCTTTATTCCTACATTGTCTTTTCCTTTTTCTTGTCTTCTTCACTTCATGTATTCCTTCTCTAATGCTCTTCCTTTATGTAGATCTGAGTTTCTGGCCTAGGTCATTTTTCTTCTCTCTGAAGAAACTCATTTAGCATTTCCTACAAGACAGGTGTTCTGGTGTCAAATTCTCTCAAGTTTTGTTTGTCTGAGAAAGTCCTTATTTCTCCTTCTCTTTTGAAAGAGAATTTCATTGGTGATTTTTTTCTTTCAAAATTTTATATATCTCTCTCTACTCTTATATGATTTCTGAAGAGAAATCCAATGTAATCTTATCCTTGTTCTTCTATAGGTAAGTTTTTTCCCTCTCTGGCTTCTTTCAAGATTTTATCTTTGATTTTCTGCAATTTGACTATGTTATGGCTAGGCGGTATTGATTGTTGCATGTTTATCTTGTTCGATGTTCTCTCTGGACTCCTAGCTCTGTGGTTTAATGTCTGTCATTAATTCTGGAAATTTTTCAGTCCTTATTACTTCAACTATTTCTTCTGTTGCATTCTTTCTTCTCCTGTTATTCCCCTTCACATATTTTACACCTTTTGTAATTGTTCCACAGTACTGGCTTTTGAGTCTTGCGCATGTACCCTACCTATTTGTATGTTATGGGAAGGGGATGGTGGTTGTGTATGCCCTAGCCAATAAACCATCTGTTACTATGACAGGGGTTGTGAACTGCTTGTATTCACTTTAATGTAGTCTCCAACAGTGGGGGATAGAATTCCCCTCCTTTCATCCAGCTCAAATAAAGCTCCTCTTTTGCTGAGTATTTGCAGCAAACAGACCTCATCCAGAAACCAGATGGCATTTTCTTGTTTTTTGCAGCAAAAAGTGAGATCTAAGCCTGTAACCGGTGAGCCCCAGAAGGGGCAACCAGAGTCTGGAAAAGACCAGCAAAAAAAAGCAGCTCAAAACCACACAAAGGGGCAAGGCAAGGCTCCTCCAGAGCAAAAGGGGAAGGCGGGCTCTACTTCATGGACAGGGTTCCAGACCAGGGCCGAAGTGGAGCAGGTGGAGCTGCCTGATGGAAAGAAGAGAAGAAAGGTCCTGGCACTCCCTTCACACCGAGGTCCCAAGATCAGGTAAGATGCAAGAGGGCAGCATAGTGGCTTCTAAGTGGGTTTGCTTTTGTTTAGCTGTTTTCTTCTTTGTGGCTTTTGTTTGGGTGGAAGGGATGCTATGTGCTGTGCCGGTCCCATATAAAGGGTTAACACACAAGTCTCCCTGTGTCAACAGATCTGTCACTCTTGGATCAATTGGCAAAGAGAGCCACAGAGGAGCCTTCTAGGGCAGGCTGTTGTGCCATTTTTTCCTTCTTTTGAAGATCTTCCTCCTGTCCAAGTGGCCATCTCTGTCAGTTGTGAGGCCATGTGTTTGAGGTTCACCTGTAGTTTCTGTTTGGGGCAACAGACAACTGCTATGTACAAAAGTAGATCTTTACAAAATATTTGTTAAATAAATGAAGGTTTTTGAGATGTCCATGAGATTTTAAGCAAAAACAAAATAAAAAATAAAAAGCCCACAAAGAAAATTAAGTACACAAATGTTGAGCCTTATGATAGTCTTTTGCAGTATACCTTTTTAGAATGATTTAACTTATGGGCTTAGAGCTAGTGTACAAAAAGGAATTTTATCCCTTGGGCTTAGAGAACCTAGGGGTGGGATGCCAATTAGGGGAAGAACTCTGGGTGACACTTGGCCATCTTATTTCAGGTTACGGGACAAAGGCAAAGTGAAATCCCTTCCTCCCAAAAAGCCAAAGCCCCAGATAAACCAGTGGAAGCAGGAGAAACAGCAGTTATCTTCCAGGCAGGTGAGTTCTGCAGGTACACAGCTTTGGTATTGGGAGGCTCTGCTGGGCTGGCAGCCACTGTTGTACGTTGGGTAGTTGACCAAAAAGAAAGGGCTTCTGGATTACAGCTCCATGCAGAACTGTAGCTTTTAGAGGATGTTGAGGTCCACAGTTATAAAAGTAGAGAAAAAAGTAAAATGAGCTCCATATATATCTGCTGCTTTCCTTTAGTAGTTAGCATGTTTTACCTATCCCCATACATGCTCTCCCCTACCAGAGTATATTAAAGCGAACCCTACTCCACATATAAAAATTCACCTGATGTGAAAATGAGATGTATTGCTCAGAAAAACCTCAGAATGCATCTCTGACTGATTAGGCCTTAAATACACACACACACATTATGCCATTATCATATCTAATGAAATTAATAAGAAGCTCTTAGTATCATCTACTACATAGCCCTTATTAAAATTTCTGCAATTGTCTCCGAAATATTTTTTTATAGTTAGTATGAATCAGGATCCAACATCCACACTTTATATTTCTTAAATCTTTTTTCTATAATTTCCACACTCCCTTACCACACCCCCCTTTTTCTCATGCTGTTAATTTATTGGAGAAACCAGGTCATTTGCCTTTTAGAATGTATTACATTTTGAATTTAGCTGCTTGCTTCCTTGTGGTATCATTTAACTTGTTCCTATGACATCCCATATTGCCTGTCAACCAGTAGCTGTTAGACCTAGAGTCTTGGTCAAGTTCAGTTTTCTTGACAAGAGTATTTCATAAGTGGTACTGTGTGTCTCCTTGCATCATGTGAGGCACATACTACCTGGTGGCCCATTTTTAGTGATGGTAAGATTGATCAGTAGATTTGGGGTTGTCTGCCTTATCCCTCCATTGATAAAGTTCCCTATCAGCCTTTCACCTAATGGCTTTAGCAAGCATTGATGAGTGTTATCTAGATCCATTATTTAATTATGGGTTACAGAATGGTGATTTTCTAATTCTATCCTTTTGCACTTTTTAGTAGAATTCTAGAAAGAAAAATCTTCCCTTATTAACCACAAAATATCATTTGTATAGGAAAGACAGGATAAATACTTGATTTTTTCCCCTTTTGTATCAGTTTCCAGAATAATGAGCTATTGCCCTATTAACCTCCTATGGTGACCACTAAAATTTTTTTAGTATTATGAAATCATGAGGTGTTTTTTTTTTTTTTTTTTTTTTTTTTTTGAGACAGAGTCTCACTTTATTGCCCAGGCTAGAGTGAGTGCCATGGCATCAGCCTAGCTCACAGCAACCTCAAACTCCTGGGCTCAAGCAATCCTGCTGCCTCAGCCTCCCAAGTAGCTGGGACTACAGGCATGTGCCACCATGCCCGGCTAATTTTTTCTATATATTAGTTGGCCAATTAATTTCTTTCTATTTATAGTAGAGATGGGGTCTCTCTCTTGCTCAGGCTGGTCTTGAACTCCTGAGCTCAAACGATCCGCCCACCTCGGCCTCCCAGAGAGCTAGGATTACAGGCTTGAGCCACCTCGCCCGGCCATCATGAGGTTTTTATATACTTGATGTGCTTCAAATGCAGTTATTATTCTTATCCTATCTTAGGCCAGCAGAAGCACATTCAGGTTGACTCCTGTGTCCCTCTGACATAACCTTATTTGCCTTTGGTAGTGTCCTTGCTTTCTAGCACAATAGGATGTCCAAGGCCTATCTCATATATACCTCTCCCCCAGTTCTGGCATTAGCCAGTTTTCTAAGGAGCCCTAACTCCTCTTAGTAGAAAAATGGTGGCCCTGCGTTCTTAAGTCTTTGAAGTCAACCTTTCTTCTCCCCTTCCCCAGTCCCTTTCCTTTAAAGGTAAAAGAAGCATTAGCTTCCCATCTTTGTCTAGAAATCTGTCTGTGTCGTTCCTGACCTATACCGTACTATATTACAAAGATACCTGAAATCTCATAACCAATATTCTTGGTGAGGGGATGGGCAAGCGAGAATGTCCAAACTCTGGGCTAGCTTATCTGCATTAATCTGAGATTAAAGTGAGCATTTGGGATCTGGAGTGGGAGAGGCCTCCTAATCACCCACACAGCATGTTAGGCAGGCCCTGCCCCTATGCATTCTTGGTCTGATTTCTTACCAATGGATGATTCTTTTTGAGCTCTTGTCTATAAGGTCTCTTTCTAGAAGCCCACCTCTTCCTGGTGGACATGATCTCTATACCTACTTATTTTCTGTCTTGGGGGTGGCTTATGGGTAAGGTGATATTTAGTGTTTGAAATTGATTATGTTTCTTTTCCTTCCATTTGTAGGTCCCTAAGAAAAAAGCTAAGGGAAATAAGACAGAAACCCGCTTCAACCAGCTGGTCGAACAATATAAGCAGAAATTGTTGGGACCTTCTAAAGGCCCACCTCTTGCAAAGAGGAGCAAATGGTTTGATAGTTGATAATGTCAGCAGACTGGATAAGAGCTGGGTTGTGTACTTCTTGGTGAAGCTCCCAGGTTCCTCCCTACCCCCCATGTCTTCCTAAAGGAAAGAAAACCCCTGAGGGCATGGTTACTCTCTTGGGAGGCTCCTTGGGCTGTGCATATCTGAACTTTCCCTCCTCTGGTGTGTGGTTGGTTACCCACAAAGAGAAATACCCAAAAAACATCATGATGTTTTCATATTATCAAGATTATTATGTGAAGTTGTATCTATAATTATGACCCATTTTTCTTTGTTTCTCAAACGGAAACAAATGTGAAAAGCATTTTAGAGTGCTGAATTTTTAAGATGTATGTTTTGTTAAACGTCTTCTCTAAATGAAATATTGTGTGGCTTTTTAATAACAGACTCTCTCTCATTTCTAATGTATGTGAATCCTTTATTATTTATGAACATTCTTGACATTCCTAACTAATTGGGTTACATAGTCCTACACACTGCAGGAGTTGACTGAGCAGGGAGAAATGCTTTCTAACCTAATCTGTGTGAGTGGGAGACACTTGGAAAGTAATGGAGGATGGTGAGGCCTGGCAGAGAGTGGTGCCGGCACCTGATAAGTATTTGCAGAATGAGAGGGTGATTATTGGTAGTTGACCAGAAATCAGTTTGCAGTGGCCAAAAGATACTAGCCTGGTGAGTGATGACCTGCATTTCTCTCAGAGACCTAGTGGGTGTGGCAGACGAGCATAAGCATGAGGCCTAGGCTGTAGCCTAACCTGCCATCAGCCAGTGGGTGGCCTTAGGCCACAGGCTGTTTCTTTGAGTCTTGGTTTTCTCATCTATAGAATAAGGAATTTAACTAAATGTTTTCTTTGATTCATCCCAGCTCTAAACTTTTTCTAATTCATTCCCATCCATATTCAAGTTCTTTCCCTTTTCTAAATTTTAGAGGTGTCTCAAAGCTGGGAGAGGTGGTAAATATTAGAGAGTCATGGTCCATTAGGATCCTGATGGCATGAAGGAAAGGGTGAGTCTGATAAGATGAAATCATTGAGACAAACATAAAGCCCTGTGCTTGGGTGTAAAACCCACCTGCACAACTTCTGATGGGAAAGTTTGAGTTGATTGAATTCACACTGTGAAGTACCAGCCTGGCCACCACGTATATAATAGGACTGCCAAGCTATATTAGTAGATGTGATATCTCAGGTAAGTGAGTTGCTAGTACCCTGAGCTGGCAGCCAACCTGTATGACAATGTAATGACTGTGTTGGTGAAGGAAATCAAACTGTCAGATGGAAGCAAAACAGCAAAATTGGTCATGAGTTGATTGTTGTCAAAGTTGGTCATGGGTTAGTGAAGATTTGTTATGCCATTGTCTCTGCTTTTGTGAACATTTGGAATTTTCCATAATGAAAAGTTAGAAAAGTCAGATGAATAACTGAAGGAATCTGATACTGACCTGCCTGAGAGGGGAATTCTTGGAGTTTAATAGCCGATGGTAGGGCCCAGAAGGGCACATGGAGGCAGATGCATAAAAGCCACAAGGAATCAGATTTTGGCTCCAGTATAAGGGAAAACTTTTTAATGTCATTGTCATAGGGATATGAGTTTGTCTCTGAAACAGTCCAAGTGTAGATGTGCTAAGGCCATGACACTGTCCAGGAGACTCTAATACCAGAGGGTTGGGCTGGAGGAGATGGTAAGGACTGTTCAGCTCATCAGTGTTTGGCCCCAGAGTGACCTGGAGATATGCCTCATGTCTCACCCTGGTCCTTGAGGCCCCTTCCTAGAGAATATCTGGCCGTCATTCCCTGTGTAGTAGCCTTCACATGCTTGATCCTCATTAGGGCTGTCCCTAGATGGGTTAGCCCCTGCCTAAAACCATCCAGTGGTTTCTCATCTCACGTTGATTGAAATCGCAGCCTCTTCCCTGGAGATGCAGTACCCTAGGTTCTGCAGCCCCTGCCACCTCTCTAGCCCTGTCTTCATCCACTCTGTCCTCTTCATCCACTTTTGGCCGCTTTGTATCTTTACTCTCTGCCCCTCAGAGCCTTGGTATCTATTCCCTCTGCCTGGAGAGTGTTTCCCTCACATATTTTGCTTATTGCTCAGATCTCCCCTGAGCTGTCACCTCCTCCTGGAGCTCTTCCCAGACTATCTAACGTAGGGCTTTTCTTCCCCTCTTCTCTGTTCTGTCCCCTCACTGAATTCTTTCACCTTCTCTGTTTTCTTTCTGGTACTAATCTCTACCTGAAGTCCTTCATCTCCCCAGTTAGAATGTATGCTCTGTGAAAGGGACTTTATCTCTCTCGTTCCCTCCTGTAGACAGAGCACCTAGTACTGACCCTGCCACGCAGGTGTTGAATACATATTTGTCGAATGAAAAAAGCAAAGGAGGAAGAAAGAGACAGTACTCAGTAGACTAGAGAAAAAGTTGGGAACATAGCCCAAAGCTCTTGATTCCCCAGTCTAGTCCAGTGCTATAAATCTGCTGTCCCCAACACCCAGGGCCACAGACCGGTACAAAGCAGTACATCACCACCTGAGCTCTGCACCCACCCCTGCACCTCTTCTGTGGAAAAATCGTCTTCCACGAAACTTAGGAACTAGGCACAAAGCAGAAGGGAAGCAAAGCTTCATCAGTATTTACAGCCACTCCCCATTGCTTACATCACTGCCCGAGCTCTGCCTTCCCCCTTCCTATCTGTGGTCTTGCATGCAACCCGTCCCTAGTGCCAAAAAGGTTGGGGACCGCTACTATAAATGATGCTTTCACAGAACCACTGCCGAGCTAGGAATATGACTATTTCATTGCAGTATCTTGGGAAACCAGTGAATGCTCCCAAATCCCCTTATTTGGTTAAGTGGTGTATGAAGAAGAGGCTATGATAATATTTAAACCTTTTGGAGAGATCCAAAGGACAAGTGCTTTATCTTCAGGGTCACCCTGACACAATGTGACTTGGGGATTTTCACAGGTTCTTGCAATCGCCTGGCAACACATCTGTCCTAGCATGGTCTGTACGGTGTAGAGGAAGTCAGGGACTTTATTAAGGGTGATCTGTTTTCCTTTGGCCAACTCTGTGTCTGTTTACCAGATATTTTTCTTTTTGGAATATAAATATCTTTAACATTGAAAAATATATAATGTATCTTAACATTTAGGATAGATAGAAATTAGTATTCATTTAGATAGTGCTACCAGATTGTCTTAGATCCAGATATTTCTTGTAACAGCTTTAGTAACCTAGTGTGTTAAAACCTCATTGAATTACTTGGGAAGTTACTGCACAGTTCTTTTAAGAGAGTAATGTGAGGAGAAATCATCTTTCTCAACAGCCACATTCCACCTGTAGTGTCCTCCTTTGGGACACCTCACCAGGGGTTATTTGGTCAGCTCCATTCCCTTGAGAGTGAATGCTTCACTGCAGAGCCTGGTGTGTCAGGAAATGGAGTTTTCTGAATTAATATGAAGGTTGAGGTACTGCTTGGTTAAACAACAATAACAAACATTTTTGTTAACATCCAAGACCGAAGGCCACCAGTCAAAACTATCAAGTTTTGGTAGCAATTACTTAGTAGCCTCACTCAGTGATAAGACCATTAAATAAAGAATCGTAAGATGGTATGCGGCTGTTTCTTTGCCTTTTTACTTATTTATTTATGTTGTTTAGTTTGTAGTTTTGGAGAATCTGCTCTGCTCCAGCCGTACGGTTCCTTCTAGAGTGCCAAGGATTGTGCTTCAGCTGTCACAGAAATGATATCCATAGTTTCCTCTATTATAAAGTTAGAGCATGTGATCCATTCTTCGAAATACTTCCAAATATCCTTTGGCATGTTTTTATCTTGAAAAGAGGTTTTCCAACTAGAAATTCAGAGCCTCAAGGCTCCAGAGATCCCCTTTTCATCATGCACTTGGCCTTCAGTTCTTGAGGAGGCAGGGGGTCAAATGTGTCACAATGTGTGCTCACCCCCAGAGTCTGCAGTCCTAGCTCTCTAGCTGACCCAAGTAGCCAGTTCTGTGCCTGGTATCCTTGTGACTCACTGTTGGTGAAGTGACTGACAGGCAGCTGCCAATTCTGTCATATGAGAAGCAGCTCTGCCCATGTAACTTTGAAAATTCCTACACTTTTCCAGACAATTCCTTCATGGAAATAGCCACGTTGTCAATTGTGAAGATGCCTGAGATAAGTTTGTTTTCATTTTGTCTTGGGCAGTGCTCCACTCCTGCCTTCAACTCAGCTTTAACCGGGGCTTCAACTTGGCTCTAACTGGGGCTCTAAAGGGCCAGGATGAGGTTTCAGGCTGAGTAAAGATTTCCAAATGTCCCTTTGCCAAAGGTTAACTAATTTAGAAGTCATCCACATGCATTGCCTTGCTTTGGTTCTTTTTTTCTTGTCCTGGTACCTCTTCCTTTCCAGGATTATTTGCAGAGTCTGAGACCACTCATTGGTTGGGATGTTATTCTGTGGCCCAGACATGGGGTGAGTTACCAGTATAATCTGCAATTACTTTGGCTTCTGATTCTGAGCTGGTGACTGGCTTCACACAAGCTTCCATGTGAAGGACTATGCCAGAAAGACTGTGGAGAACATAGCCTGGGAACTAATTCTGAAAAGAAAAATGCAGAGTCACTGAAAGACCTTTTGGACCACCCCCAAATGGAGCATCTTGATAAACAGCAAATCCAGTTTTCCTTACACTTGCTCATACTGCCCAGGCTTCTCTGCCAGAATCTTCTTCACTGAACATTTGATAGGACAAAAATCCTTTATGTCCTTGAGGGCAGAGACTATATTTCATTCTTTTCCACATACCCTGCAACACCCAACATTGATTTACTCATAGTAGGAGTTCATTTGATACTGTGAAACTCTCTGACGGCCATCTGTTCCCATGCTTAGCTGGGCTTGTGAAGGACAGCAGTCATTTCCTGAGGTGATGTGCGTGAAAGGGTTCTGGAATACAGTGATAGGAAATGCTAATAAACTGCTGTTGGCAGTGCCTTGACTACCACCTAGTGCATTCTGCTGTGCCTTGTCCACACCAACCTGGACAATTTCTCTTGTCCTTCTCCATTCAAGTGCCATCCAGCATTCAGGTTTGGGCTCAAGGCCCAACTTCTCCCTGGGACCTCAACCATCCCAGGGCATTGTGATCTCTGCCCCTAAGTTCCTGGCATACTTCCGGGCTAGCATCCTCTCACTCGACAAAGCATGTGCTGCTGTGGCTTGTTTGTCATTTCTGTAGGTCTTGTCTGCCCAAGTGTGATACCCCTGATGGCAAGAACTAGCTCCCTGTAGTCCCAGCTCTGGCCTGGCTCATGGCTGTCCTTAGTGATTGGCTACTGAGGATGATGAAGGTGAAGGACATACCAGTCATCTGCTGCAGCAATCTTGCCCCAGCCTGTCCTTATTTTGTATATTTTCCCTTTCCTTTTCTTACTCAGCCTCATTCTTAGTAAGTGCTCAAAAAATGTCAGTTCCTCCCACTCTTCCACTCCTTTTCTTTTCCTCTTTTCCCCTGCGCTGTTGTCTGGGCCTCAGTTCACCAGCAACTCCCCTCAGATGTTGCTTAATCTGCCTTGCGACCAGAGCCAATCTCATTCCTGTCTCCTTGCTTCCCGAGGGACTCCCAGCCCGTGTGCAAAGGGCTGGATGTGCAAGAAACCCAGCTTCCAGAAACAGGTTCTCCAGTGTCCCCTCCTCACTCTCAACCTGTCTCCCCAGTTCCTCCTCCTTTTCCTCTCCCCTGGGTCTGACACTCCATTGTCTGCATGCACTTTTCAGCTGAAAGTTACTCACATGCTGTACTTCTGATGCTACCACAGAAAAGATGCTTTGTATTTTGGTCCATGATGGGAAAGACCCTGTCGTAGCACTTGGCACCACCCAGGACATTATTCCTGTGCTATTTACAATAAGATGAAGGGACTAAGGCTTACCTTTTCAATAATGGTCCTGAAAACACCCCAACAGACATCCCTCCTCCATTAGCACAGAGGCTATCAGTTGCCGGAGAACGTGAAGTTGTCCAGCTCAGAACAGCATCAGCTCTGCTGCAGGGTTCTGTGTGGCGGAGCAGGCCTGTGTTATTTCAGAGGTGGGTAACGTCACAAATAAAATGAAAAACAATTCTTGGAGGCAGAGCCCTTTGCCTCCTTCCAAGCCAGCAGTGCCCACTTGCAGTCCAAAGGTAGCCGCCTGTGCCAGAGCAGCAAAGGTTGGCAAGTGCCCCTGGGAAGTGCATGTTCTACCTGTCTCAGGATGGCTGCAGAGAGGTATGTCCAGTGCCAACTCTGCTCACCTGGATGGTACGCCTGATTCTGACCCTGTCAATGGGAGGGAAACATTCTGGCATTTTCTGTCAGAAGGATAACTCAGCACTGAACCATCTCACGTGTCCTCCCACTGACCAACAACTCATATCCATTCAATGACATGAGTGACTTCTTTGGTGAGTCAGGTGGTAATCGAACATTTATTTGTGGTCTGATTGCATGAAATCATGGTGAATTGTAACCACAGATTCCCTACCAATAACAGCAGTCTGCAAAAATCAAAAGTATTCTGTAAAAATCAATTATATAGAATTATAAATGGCATTGTGTATTTTATTGTTATTTGTAAATTATGTGCTGCACATCCTTTTTTATCAATGAAATTTATAATAAACACACAATATACATACATATTCATATCAGAGAACCAGTTGTTAAGCAGTTACCAGCACACCACTGCCATAAACCCTTTTTGTCTCCTGCTTACCCAGGTTCTAGGAGTGGCCAGCCCACTACTTTGAGTGTCTCCACTCCCTTTTTTAGTTGCCCAAGTAGTGTTCTGTCCAACCTTCTAGGCTCTTTTTCTTACCCTCCCCTCAAAACTATTCTGTTCCTTATGCTCATGTATGTGCCAGCCCCGGGAGCGCCACGTTAGGCCTTGGCCTTTCATGGTTAGCTCCTGATGTGTGCTTGGGTCTTGATAAGAGGGAGCTGGCCCTGCTGGTAACATAGTACTGTGGAGAGCTGGCCCTTTCTCTTATAGTCTTCTTTAAGTGACAAGTGTTACGGGAAGTTGAGGTCAGACAGGTCTCCACATAGAAAGATACTGTCCGTAGGAAAGAGTTTTGAACCCCCTTTCAAACCACACCTAGGGGCAACTGCCTACAGGTGGGGCTTTGCACAGTCTCCCCCTGGCAAGGGGAGGATCAGCCAAGGACCAGTTTTGCAGAGTTGTCAGCATGAGGCCCTGTGATGTGTGCCAGGCTTGGGCATTGCCCTGTTCCCAGGAAGACAGGCAGACAGGCTTGGGCATTGCCCTGTTCCCAGGAAGACAGACCGTGAAGGCAACCTGGCTTAGGCTTTGGCTTCTTCAAAGCCCTTTCACCTCTCTTATCTCAGGTGATCTTCACAACAAGCCCAGGCAAGTCAGAAGGTTGCTGAGGGGCAGGGATCACCACCCACCTGGATGAAAGCAGGATGCGGGCAAGTCCAGACCCTCTGCTAAGATCCCTTGGCAGCCTGAGCTAGGATGGCCCCCGCCAGGCCTGAGCTGGGTCTCCAGGGCCTATTGAAGGCACTGTCTTGTATTTGAAAACTGTTTTTGCCAGGTACACCAAATATTTTCAGGGTAAAAAATGGTTTCCCATTTTCAAATTAAGTGGTAAGAAAAGGGCATTTTCATTCTCACATTCTTTGGATGGCGAAACCTTTTAAAATTAGCTTTGTGTTATCGGCAGTGGCAATTTTTGTGACACGTTATTAACTTAAAGCCCTTTGCTTGACTGGGTCCTTTCTCCCAAGCCCAGAGCAAAAGAAACAAGTCATCGCATATTTTTGTAATTGTTTTGTTTTTTTCTCTCCTGTGCTACCAGAAACCAAGTGTACTCATAACATACAAATAGGTGTAAAGAGAATTTGAGCAGTGCACACATTTATTTTGCGATTTCCTTGGCAGTCGCCAGGGCTCCTGTTGGGGCTGCTAATGTGGAAAGGGTAGACTGGCTCTGCCTGGTTTTCTAACTGCCTTTCCCCGAATTCTGCAGACATCTCCATTCCCCTGGAGGTCAGATAATGGCTATTTATTTTCCACAGTCATGGAAATCTCTGGGGAGATCCGTGGCAATTTGACGAGGGCTATTAAAGGGACATTAGGATTGAAGTGGCTGCTCAGGAAATCATATTTCCTGAGCAGCCACTGTCTGGAGGGACAGCTGCCAGCACGAATGAGCCCAGCCCGGCTCGCCTGCCCAGTGGCAGCTGCACATGGGTGAGGCTGGTGACCAGCCGTGGGAGTGAGTCCCAGGGAAGGGGACAGGTTCTTAGAATAACCATTTATCTCTGCTTTCTCACTCTCTGCAAAAGAATGGGCACTCTAAACTCAAATAATAGTTAATAATAGCAGCTAACAATTGCTGAGTTCCAACTATGTGTCAAGCATGTGCCAAGAATGGCCTCATTAAGTAAAATGGCTACCCCATCCCCATCCCCATCCCCACACCCTGAGACCCAGATGGAGACGACAGACGGGAAGTCTCTGTGTGGGAAGGCAAGGGGTACCTTGTCCCAGGAGACTCACTGCCTGCCCTAAGCACCTCTTGCATTTTCACACATTCTGGAACACATGTTCTGGGATTTGGGCTAATTGACAGAGTGAGTTTCCTCTGGAAGCCCAGAGCACCTCAGGACCCCTCAGCAGGGCCATGGGAAGTCTATTTCTGGGCCTATCCTCCCTGCCTGAGTGTCTTTCCTTCTCTCACCTGGCCCCCAGGGCATCCTTGGTAGACAGCAGGCACTCAGTAGGGAATATAGTGAGAGTGGTCTCCAGGGGTGGTCCCGCAGGGAGCTGGGGCAGTCATTTCAGGAAACATAAATGTCCGTGGGCTGGGGGGTGCCTGTCTGGGCCAGGGCAGGAAATGCATGGGCTCCCAGGGACCTGCTACAGAACCTCTTGGTCTTGACAAGGGATCGGTGTCCTTTTCTGGGGCAGTGAGGTGCCAGGGGTGGGAGGAACAGTGAGCAGGTCTGAGGTGCTCTAGGAGGGTGAGGGACAAAAGGGGGGAAAATAGAGAAAGGCAGAGGCTCCTCCCAAGAGAGCCGAAGTCCTTAGGGCAAGAAGCCCAGAGACAATCCTGCGGCACAGGGAGGGGTATGATGCTGAAACCCCCGTTGGGGTTTTAGGGTTCTCCTTACATATTAAGAATAGTGGCCATGTGTCATTTTGTGGCAATTATATTTCCTAGTTTGCTGTTTACTTTTTAGTTTTTCTTTTTTTTTTTTTTTTTTGAGACAGAGTCTCACTTTGTTGCCCAGGCTAGAGTGAGTGCCGTGGCGTCAGCCTAGTTCACAGCAACCTCAAATTCCTGGGCTCAAGCGATCCTTCTGCCTCAGCCTCCCAAGTAGCTGGGACTACAGGCATGTGCCACCATGCCCAGCTAATTTTTTCTATATATATTAGTTGCCCAATTAATTTCTTTCTATTTTATAGTAGAGACGGGGTCTTGCTCTTGCTCAGGCTGGTTTCCAACTCCTGACCTTGAGCAATCCGCCCGCCTCGGCCTCCCAGAGTGCTAGGATTACAGGCGTGAGCCACCGCACCTGGCCTACCTTTTAGTTTTGGTAAAGCTATTTAAAAAAATTTTTTTTTATATATATATGTAAAAAGTATTGATTTTCCCTTTGGAGTTTTTCCTTTGCTTTTATGCTTATAATGCTCTTACTGCTTTTGAAAGTACAATATACACATTTTCCTCCTATATTTTCTTTGCATTTTTAAAATGCTTCTAAAGTCATACACTTGTATTAGTTTCCCAGGGCTGTTGTAACAAAGTGCCACAAATTGGGTGGCTGAGGACAACAGCAATGTATTGTCTCACAGTTCAGGAGGCCAGAAGTCTGAAATCAAGGTGTGAGCAGAGCCAAAGTCCTTCTGAAGCCTGGAAGGGAAGGATTCTTCCCTGCCTCTTCCAGCTTCTGGTAGTCCCAGATGTCTTGGCTTGCATCCGTATAGAACCCCGATTTCTGCCCCTGTCTTCACATGCCATCTTCTTATACAGGTGCCAGTCATATTGGATTAGGGGCCTATCCTGCTCTAGTTTGCCTTCATGTTAGCTCAATTACATCTGCAATGGACCTATTTCCAAAAAAGGTCACATTCTGAGGTGCTGGGGCCGAGGACTTCAACGTATCTTCTTTGGGGGGACACAATTCAACCCATAACAACATTTAACTCTTTTATCCACCTGAAATTTATTAACTTGAACATGTAAGTGTGAACAAGGTATAACTTTTTCCCCCAAATTTTAACCAATTTTCTCTATACCGTTTATCAACACCACCTCTCCTCGCAGGACCGTGAGTCTGCCTTTATAGGACACTAAACCCTCACACACTAACTTCTGCTTGGAGGTAAGTCCCACGGATGCGTCTGCCAATTCTTGCATCGTGGTACACTATTTTCATTATTATAGCTTTATTGTATATTTAATATATGATAAGGCAAAATTCCTCATCATTCCTCTTGAACTTTTTTCTCAGCTATTCTTGCCTGTGTATTTCTTCTGAGTAAACTTTAGAATCACTGTGCCATGCTTAACAGCAACAAACCAACAACTCTCCCTAGACTTTTAATTGGACTGTGTTCAATCTATAAGTTAACTGTACAGCACATTCAGTCTTCCCATTTGGGAACATGGCATGCTTTTCCATCTAATTAATTATTTAATGGGTTTTCAAAAAGTTAAAAAACATTTAAGACATAGGATTTCATTTCCAAAACTTATTGGTACAGTGAATCCTAGGTATTTTTGTTATTCTTATTGTTGCTGTCTCTGCCCCCCCATCCACCCACCCCTGTAATATTTTCTAATTGGTTATTTCTAGTTGACGAGGAAGCTATTGAATTTTGCATCCAGCCACTTTATTAAATTCGCCTGTTAGTTCTAATAGCTTTTCAATTTATTCTTGTGGGCTCTCTGGGGCTTTTTGCACAAACCAATTCAAATGAATAATTAACTCTCCAGCTGAATCAGTGACCTTACCTAAATCAGGCCTCTTGTAAATTTAGGGAAATTTGGCTGAAGGAGAATGCTGTGTAAAGGCAGTGTAAAAGGGACCTTGGAAAATTCTGGTGGCTTCCAGAATGTTCACATTCTTTAGTGCATCATTTTGCTGCTCAAACTCTGTGATCAGAATTGTGGATAAAAGAGTTTGGGTATCAAGACATGTATGGCAATTATTTTTATTTATGGCAATAAAAATTGAAGACAAACTAATGATTAACATTAGATCGGTTAAATGAATGTCCACTTGGTTTTCACTTAAACCTTGTGACCTTTACCCTGCCCACTCCCTCATGGGCCCAGACCTCTCCCCTCAGACCCCAGCCTCTCAGATCCTGCTGCTGCAGAAGGCTCCGATTGTGTCTCAGAGGCCACCTTCACTACCACATTCAGAGCTCGGCCTCTCGGGGTCAGAATCCTGCAGAACGCTCTGGGACAGAGATTTAAGTGCAGGAGACCACTGGAGAGGACACGAGGGACCAGCTTCTGCAAGGGAGTGAGGAAAGTGGGCTTAGACAGTAGGGGAGCCTGGACTGTGGTGCAGCTCCAACAGAGCTGTCAGCTGGTCCCTTGGGGAGCTCTAGAGCTGGGGTGGCCTTTCAGAGTTGTCCCAAATAGATGTCAGAGCACTAGACAGGTGCCGTGGTTTCCAGACTGGCCATCTCCAACTCCACCTTGGCTGGAGTCATCTCCCTAACGTGCTTGTCACCCTCTCCCTTGCTTATACCCTCGTAACTTCAGGGTAAGGGTTTGACATGGCCCTGAGGCACTAAGAGTTCTTCCTAGTTAGGTCCAGGCTTGCTTGACCAAACCTTTCCTGCTCCTCTAACGCGATACTTCAGACCTCAGCAACACAGAACTCCTGTGGTTCTTGCCATGCATGTGCTGTTTCTCCCTTCCATGCCTTCTCTCTAGAATTCCCACCTTCTCCCTCCTCCTCCCAGCTGATTCTCAGCTCAGAAATCACCTATTTCTGGAAGCCTTTCTCCCTTCCGCCCCCAACATCTACCACCCATGCTGGGCGCCCTTTCTGGGCATTCATCGCTATTAGGCTGTGTGCCAAAGGAACAACAACCACCACCATCCCTGGAGAGAAATTTCATGTCCCCTCCCCAAGATAGATTAGGGGAGGTCCTGGAGGACTGTCAGGTGGCTGCCAGAACCAGATAGAGGAATCACACTCAGAGGAGGCATCTAGGGGCCTGCCATAGGCCCTGGGGGAGAGGGAAGCTTCTGGCCTTGCGTGGAATTGAGTTAATACCTTTCTCCTTTCCCTCTCCCTCCAGCCCCATCTGACAATGTGGCCACCAGGTAAATTCAGGGACCCAAGGCTGTTATTGTTTTAATAACCATTGATTTTTCTCAGGCTTGATCTATTGGAGTAATAATACCAGTATTTAACATCTGAGGTATAGAGCTCAGTTGCTACAGTAGTAGTGGCTGTAGTATTTAGAACATGTCACGTCTGTTAGTTAGTGGCCCTGGTACTTAGTTTCTGTGGTATTTAGTGGCCATAGTACTCAGCAGCTGTCCTATTTGGAATCTATCACACTATGTAGTGGCTGTAGAATTTAGCAGCCTCCTGGAATTCAGTGATTGAGAGTGTGCTCTGAGCTCCCTTTGCTGCCTCTGAACAAACTGTCGTCCCAGCAGTTCTGTCTGCCCTGTCAGTTCAACTGCTCCCTGAGCCGATGTCCTCCGCTCATAAGCAATTTTTCAGTCCCTTGGCACAACTTCATTTATAAATGCACTTCTCTGCAGTGCCTGAGAGATTTTTCTTCTGTTTTTCAAAGTTCAGCTGTTTCTGAATCATTTTCTTTACTTCTGTCCTCCCTCCTCCCCTCCCTTGCCCCCAAATTGAAGGTCTTTTCAAAGTGGGATCTGTGGATTTTTCCACGACCTGCCTCTACCTACAGGACAAGGGAGTGGTTCGGCACAAGCTTTGTGGCCAGACAGGGCAGGTGTTTGTCCAAAGGGACCAGGGATGCCAGCTCCGAGCAAGTGAGAGGAAGAGGGCGACTGGCTGTGACTCCGGTCCAGGGTCTGTGACGGCAGCTGCGGGGTGGTAGGCGCAGACTCTAAATGCGGAATGGGAGTTTGTGGCCCATGGCCACCCCCATTAGTGGTGTCACCCGGGAGCCTCTCTAACCCCAAAGGTGCTGATTTGCATCCTGGACACAACACTAGTCCCTTGCTCTGAGAGCTTTGTGAGGTTGACACAGCACTGGTTACTTGGAAAGTGCTCGGCACAGTGGCCGGATGCTGGGACAACTAATTAGCAGTGGCTTCCCCAGGCCAGCTTGGGGGTGGGGAGCGGGATGGGGGGGGGCAGGCAGGGCCATTTGAGGAGCAAAGGAAGACTCCTCCCACCCATTCTCCACCAAGGAAACAGGAAACCATTCCCTGAGAGCTGGGAGGCCACTATTAAAGAGTTAGTTAAGCTGATACCTTCTTGTTTCTCCATTTTAAATTTGAGACTATAATTTTCTCATTTCAAGTATGCTATACAAATAGGATCATACAGTATAAAACCTCTTTTGAATGTATTTTTAAATTAAGCTTTTAATTTTGAGATAATTGTAGATTCACATGGAGTTGTAAGAAGCGATACAGAAATACCTTGTACTCTACCCAGTTTCTCCCCATAGTAACATCATGTATAACTAGAACACAATATTGCAGCCAGGATATTGACGTTGGTACCATGAAAATACAGAACGTTTCCATCACCTCAGGGATCCCTCCTTTCAAAGCCACACACTCTTCCCTCCCCTAATGCTTGGCAACTCCTCATCTGGTCTCCGTTTCTGTAATTGTGTCATTTTAAGACTGTCAAGTGAATGAAATCATGCAGTGTGATCTCTGGGGACTGGCTTTTTTCACTCAGCGTAGTGCCCAGAGAGTCCCAAGTTAGTGCGTGTGGTCTGTGGTATGGACGCACCACTGCTGGTTCACCATTCATCTACTGAGGGACATCTGGGTTGTTCCCAGTGTGTGGCTCTTACAAATGAAGCTGCTATGCACATTCATATACAGGCCTTGGTATGAGCATTAAGTTTTCATTCTCTGGGATAAATGTCTGAGAGGGCAATTGCGGGGTCATATGGTTAAGCGTGTTTAACTTTGTAAGAACCTGCTGTATTCTTTTCCAGAGTGGCCGTACCATTTTTCATTCTCAATAGCAGTAGGTGAGTGGTCCAATTGTCCACATCCTCAACAGCGTTTGGTGGTATTATTATTTTTTATTTTAGTTATTCTGGGAGATGTGCAGTGATATCTCATTCAGCATTTCCCTGATGTCTAAGGATGCTGAGCGTCTGCTGTCTGCACATCCTCTTCCAGTGAAAAGTCCGTTCTTGTCTTTTGCTTGTTTTCGAATTGGATTGTTTGGTTTTTCATGGTTGAGTTTTGAGAGTTCTTTACATAGTCTAGGTACTAGTCCTTTGTCAGATACGTAGTTTGCATATATTTTCTCCCAGTCTGTAGCTTGTTTTCTCATCCTCTCAACAAAGTCTTACACTGAGTGAAAGTAATTAATTTTGATGAGTTTCAATTGCTCACTATTCTCTACTGAATAGTTTTTGTACCTTTGTCAAAAATCAGTTGGGCATACTTGTTTAGCTCTATTATAATTTTTACTTTTTTATTTTTAAATATAACCTCAAGATCTTACTGTCTTTTCTTTTTCTTTTTAAGAGACTGGGTCTTGCTCAATCACCCAGGCTGGAATGCAGTGGCACAATCAGAGCTCACTGCAGCCTGGAACTTCTGGCTTAAGTGATCCTCCTGCCTCACCCTCCCAGGTAGCTGGGACTATAGGTATGTGCTATCATGCTCAGCTAATTTTTTAAAAAATTTTTTGTAGAGACAGAGTCTTACTATGTTGCGCAGACTGGTCTTTTTAATAATAGCTATCGCTGAAAATTCTTGGAAATTTAACAATTGGCTCTCTAAGCAGATTCTGACATAAGCTTGGTCAGCCCCTCCAGTTTTGCCTACAGCCTCAGTATTTGACCTTGTCCCTTGCTTCATTGAGAAAACGGACCCATGAGAATTCCCTTTTTCAATTTCTGGGTCTACAAACCCCTGCCCCCCACTGCCTCAGCCCTGTCTCTGCCTCCGTTCTGCTGCTACAAAGAAAGACCCCCCATCCCTGCTGCCACCTGAGGCCAGAGCACCTGCTGCTCTGAATTCTGGCTGCGCCCACTTCCTTAGAGACACCTCAGCTCAACTTTTGTCCCTCCTCCTCTGCAGGCACTCAGAATTTGAAAAGATGTGCTTCCTGCCCACGCTCAGCCCTGCCTCCCTGAGAGCTCCCGCATCATGCACCCTTCCATAGACTTGTTCCCAAAACCAGTTTCTGCTTCTTCCTCCTCCACTTGCCCTCCTCAATCTATGCTGGGCTCCCTTCGGTCCAGCCCCAGTGCTGAACCTATCCCTGGATCCTCCTGCATGATGGCTAGTGGCAGTCTAGCAGCTCGCCCTTCAGTGTGCTCATGACATTCCCTCCCTGCGCCCCCACGTGCCCCTCTCTCTGGTTGGCTCCTCATTACTGCATCCTCTCTCCTCGTCCTTCACCTACTGGGGCTCCCAGTAGGGCCCCAGTGCTCTGCCTGGCCCTCTACACTTTCCCAGGGCAGAGTGACCATACTGCTGCTTCCTCCTGGACTCACCCACCTATCTAGGCTGTCTCCTGGGCTCCATCCCTGGTGCAGACTGCCTCCTCCTCAAGTCCCCTTGGGTCTCTTAGAGGAACCTCAAACTCAACCTGGCCAAGCAGATGGAGCCCCGGTCCCTCTTTCCCCTCCTCCCCCAGCCTTCCCCATTCCAACCAATGGTCCCCAGTCAGTTCCCATTTGCCTCAATCATCCATCTCACCCCTCCCTCCTCTCACCCCTTCCCTGCACCCAGCACTCCCAGATGCTGTCCACTCTGTCTGTCTTTCCCTTGAATCCTACTTTTCCCCTTCCCTGCTGCCACTGGTTCTGGTCACCACACTCTGTCATCTGGACCACGGCAGCAGTCTCCTAACTGGTCTATCTGTCCTCTACTCAGTGCATTGTCCACGCTGCAGACGCAGTGGCCTTCCTGTAGTGCAAAATGACCATGTCCTTCCACTGGTTTCCACAGCCCTCATGGTCAAGTCCACTAGAAGGTGGCCCTGCATGATCCAGCTGGGCCCAACTCTCTTTTCATCCAGGGGAGCTGAGCTTTGTGGCTCAGTGGGCTGCGGGCCTCTCTTTTTTAAAAAATTGAGATATAATTCACATACCATGCAATTTACTATTTTAAAGTGTAAAATTCCACAAGACTGTGCAATCATTACCATTAATTCCACATATTTTTATCACCCCAGAAAGAAACCCGTACTCACTAGCAGTCATTGCCAATTCTCCCCTCCCAGTCCTGGCAGCCACTAATCTACTTTCTGTCTCATGGATTTACTGATCCTGAACATTTCATGTGCATAGAATCATACATGTTGCCCTTTACGTCTGGCTTCTGTCACTGCACATAATGTTTCTAAGGTTCCAGGGCCTCTCTCTTGCCCTGTGAACTTCAAAAACACTTTTACTCTGCCCCGAGTGACATCCCCCCACCCCAACCCTCCACCTGGAGAGCTCCTGCTCATCCCTCAGGTCCTGGCTTACCTCTTGGGGAGCCCTTTTCTGACCCAGACCCCTGGCCCCAGGCTTGGCTGGGACCCCTGCCTTAGGCCATAGCAGCCTCACTCTTCCCAGCGTAACCCTCATCACATCGTATTGTTGTTACTGATTTAATTTGTTCTCCTGCTGCACTATAAACTCCATCATGACAGGGACCCTATGTCCTGTTTCCTCTTGTTCCAAGGGCCTTGCCCAGGTCTGGCACATGAAAGGCCCTCAGGAACCATGTGCTGCATGAAAAAAGTAATCAGGAGCTACTGGATCTTGGACAGAGTCCACCAGGGATTCAGCACAGGTACTGGGAGGCCTCACTGTACCTCTTATTCTTTCCCTTTCTCCTCCCTGACCACATCAGGGTGGAATTGGGGGTATAGAGGGAAGGGCTTTGGGCAAGACCCTGTATCTCATAGAATGTGGAATAGTGGGGGTGGGGGACAGGATGGGGGAGCTGCCAGCTCAGAGCCTTGCAGAGTTTTTGCAGCAGAGGGACCAGACTCTTGAGCTTCTGAAGGTCATACAGGCCATGTTTGTCCTTGTCACTCCCATTCCCCATCCCCAGTGCTGGAGGGGGAGGAAGTGTCAGATACGTGCCTAGTGAAGGAGTCAGTGCAGACAGACTGGCCTTGGCTCTGGGATTTTCAGTAAGAGCACCCTGATTCCACCTGCGCTCCTGCAGTGCCAGGGCAAGGTGCCCCCCAGGGCCTGGCATACTACAGCACAGAGTTTCTGTCCTTCCTGTCATGCTGGCACCTCTAGGCCTCATGGCGGTGTCCTAGGGAGAGCTGTGCCCAAGAGAGACATATGCTGGGGCCAAGGAGGAGAGGATGGGATTCTTGAGTCTAGGTTAAGGGCTCCTCGAGTCTTTTGCCAAAAAGGCAGCTGCCTCCTTGGGGAGGTTTGCGGGATGTAGTCAACACTAAAAGCTCCCACGGAGGCTGAGGCCTCTGCTGTCTGAGTCAGCAGTGGGTCAGAAAGTAAAACCGGGGGACTAATTTCTAGAAGTTTCTGTCTGTGGCCCACTTGGACCCTGACTGTTGTCATCCAAGGCTCTATCAAATGGTCAGTGGGGGATGTTTCTAACAAAGATGTACATGCTGCCCAAGCAGATGCTGAATTGGATGGTAGTGGTGAGGGAGCAGGAATGTTGAAGATTTGCATGTTTTGTCTGTAATTCACCCTTGAGGCATTTACATTCTCTCATCTAGCTCTCACTGTGATGGGTTAAGCTGGGCATTATTTTCCCTATTTTACAGATGAGGAAAGGGAGGTTCAAATGTTTGGCACCGCCTGGGTATCCTGGGAGCAGTATTCAGCTGGCGCAGAACCGAGGTCTCTAGACTCCAAGTCCTTCCCTCTGCACCCTACCCTACTCCCCAAGCCGGCTGTGAGCAGGGTGGACACACGCTTCAAGCAGGACTCTCATCTCCCTGGTGGGGCAAGAGAGGGGGCCTTGGAAAGAAGCTCAAGTTGCATGAGATGCTCATGTTTGAGGGATGGTCTCATTCACCCCATGCCAAGGGGCCTCTGGTTGCAATGTCCAAGGCAGCCACTGTGGGGCGAGCTGCTCACCCGGGCAGGGGTGGGGAGCAGGGGTGGGGAGCAGGGGTGGGGGTTTGTGAACTTGGGACCAGGCTGGAGCATGGGGAGAAGGAAGGAGAAGAGACCCTGGGTGAGGGTGCCCAGAAGAACAAAGCAGAAACAGGGCTACCTGGGGCTCTCGCACAGCTGGGGGTTCTCAGCAGTTCTGGAGAGGGAATTTCCAGGTGGGGGAGGCCCCTCTGGAGTCTGGCCATCCAGCCTCAGGATGGTGGCACTGTGAGACTCAGTGCAGGGCCCACAGGGCTAGGACAGCCAGCTTTAGCAAACAAAAAGACAGGACACCCTGTTAAATTTGAATTTCAGATAAATGATGGATTTTTTTTTGGCATTAAGTACGCCCCATATAAACAACAGATACATTTTTAGTATAAATATATTTCCAATATTGCATGGAACGTGCCTATAATCATGTAAAGTCCAGACAGCTAGACTTGTCTGTCCAAGCCTGATGGAGCACAGCAATTAATTCAAAGGAAGGAATCATGAATGGCAGATTTTTAGGCCTGAGTGTAGGGTAATATTTTTGTGGGCAGGGACCTTCCAAATATTCCCTTTACATCTTAATGCTCAGCTGAAAAATGACTGGTTTGCGCTGCTTTGTTACGTTGTTATTATTATTGCCTGGTTTGGCTGCTGACAATAACAATGTGGGATGATAATAGCAGCTGCTCACAGAATTGCAGTGAGGATGAAATGAGTTAAATGCAAAGCGCTTGTTAAAGGGGCGGAAGTCATCCTGGCACAATTAGCCGGGGGAAGGGAGCCGGAGGCAGGCAGAGCGCCCGCGGCCACAGGTGACCCTCGGGGCGGGCATTCAGGCAGAAAAGAGGCCCAGAAGCGCGGGTCCGCCGCGGGAGGCTGGCTGGGGGACGGCGGGGCACCCTGGGGGCGTCTCTTCCCCTCCGCCCCATCTGCTGCGCTGGGCTCGGCATTGCTGACTCAGGGGAAGGAGGAAAAAGAGAAAGGGCGGAAAAGCCAACAGACAAACCAACAACAATAAAGGGAGATTTGCTGAGCGCGTAGAATTGTCTCCCAGCCCCAGGGAGGCAGCCGGCACGGGGCGGGCTTCGGGCAGAGTAGCCGGCTGGGGTCGCAAAGGCGCTCGCTGTCACGATAAATTCCCCCCAGGGCAAAAAGAAATGCACACACAGGCGCATCTCTGCGGTTCCTTGATGATCTCCGCAGACCCGGTCCTTGGGAGAGTCCCGCTCGCCTTCCTGGAGGAAGCGGGCGGGGGATGCGCCGGGGGCGGCGGAGCCGGGCAGCGCGGAGGGAGCCCCGCGCTCCGCCCCCTCCCCTTCCCACGGCCCCGGAGCCCGGGGACCGCGTGGCTCGCGCCGGATCGCACTGCCGAGCTGGCGCTAGAACTCGGGCGGGTCTGCCTCCGAGCCCGGCTTTTAACCCCGAGTCACCCAGTCTCCTGCTGGGCCCAGACTCCTCAACGAGGCACTCGGACGGCCACCACCCATAGACCTGAGCTGACACACGCAATTACACTGGTTTTCCAAGCTCGGTAAATTGGCGCGTTGGTTCGGAGGCCAACGCCTGCAGCTGCCGGCTGATTTGACTGGCGGCGTCCCGCCCGATGCAGAGTCTCCGTCTGTGGAACCAGAGAACAGCAGATCCAGCACGGACCCGAGCGAGGGAGTCTGGGCGTCGGTTTGCCGGTGTGGAAACTGAGGGCCAGAAACGGAACGCGTTTGCCAGGGCCACACGGCGTTAGGAGTAGAATCGGTGTCTGGCATCCCCGAGGGGCCCTCGGTAGCTACCCCGCGGGGCTGCGCTCCCCACCCCAGCCCAGCCTGGGAAGCCCGACCCAAGACGCCGTCCTGGGCCCCCCTTGTTTTTAGCCGCCCCTCTCCGCCGCGCTGGGGGGTGGGCCTGGCGGGCGGGGGAGCCGCAGACCAGGGGACGCTCCCAGCTCGCGCCAGGCAGAGAATGAGCCTGGGCTTCTGGGCCAAGCGTTGCCTGCGGTGGAAGCCCACGCAGAGCACAAGGCCCCGTGATCCGAACACGTGTCGTGGGTGAACTTGGGGAGAGGAGGACGGCCAACGTTTTCTGTGTAGCCACGAGGCGCTGGGCACAAGTCGGGGTTAAATCAGTGTAAAGGACTGGCAACAGCTCATGGGAGACCCAGGGCCTGACCTGCCCAGGTCCTGGGGAGACCTAGTTGCTGTCTTGCCTATTTTAGATGTTCCCGAAGCTGCCTTTGCAGATGCCCAGGGCCAGGAAATGTGGAAGTCACCAAAAGCCATCCCCTCCCAATACGCAGGCCTTTTCTGTTTAGCCCATAGCCCCTTGAAATCTCCTCTCCTCTCCTCTCCCCTCCCCTCCCCTCCCCTCCCCTCTTTTTTCGGACAATCCAGTTGCCTGGACTGGAGTGCAATGGTGTCATCACAGTTCACTACATCCTCAAACTTCTGGGCCCAGTGGACCCCTCTGCCTCAGTCTCCTGAGTAGCTGGGACTACAGGCACATGCCACCACCTCCAGCTAATTTTTCTATGTTTTGAAGAGATGGGGCCTTGCTATGTTGCTCAGTCTGGTCTTGAACTCCTGACTCAAGCAATCCTCCTGCCTTGGCCTCCCAAAGTACTGGAATTACAGGTGTGAGCTACCACACCTGGCCTATTTTCAACAACTATTTACACACACATGAATATGAACAGTGACCATATAAAACCTGCAGCAAGCACACATCGGGTTTGTGGAGAGGGCCACATGCCACTGCAGGAGGAGGACAGGAAGACTCCCACAAGTGCAGGGGGCCAGGGTCTGCCTACTCCCCTTTCCTGCCATAAACATCATCTGCTCTAAGCTGCATAGAATCTTGGGAGGGAGGCTTGGAGAGCTTAGTGACTTGCTCCAGATCACCCAGCTGAAGTGACAGGGCATAGAGCAGACCCCAGATATCCTGACCTCAGGACAGCAAGTGGTTTATTGGCTACCATCTTCCAAATCCTTCCCCTCCCCTAAATCTGTCAGGATGCCTAAAACTTGCTATTATAATCCCCTGCCCCCTTTGACTACTGGAGGGTTTGAGGGCTTCACGAATTTCCTCTTTAAACAAATTATCCTGAAAGTAACTCTTCATTAATTGCTAATATTATAAAAGGATTATGGCACCTGCTGAGACGAAGAGGGCAGGGAGTGACCCCAGAGATGACCCCCATGTGTTTCCCACAGCCTAGGAAGCCTCTTCTCCCCACTGTGCTGTTGTCTGCCCACTAGGCTATGGGCGCCTCCATGTGCTCATATTCAGTTTTCTTTCTCCAGAGCCTGGCACAGTACCTGGCACATAGTAGGCAATGAGAAACGTTTGCACAGCTCCTCAGATACCACGATTTAATCTGCCTGATGCAGGACCTTCCAGGATTGGCTGGAGGGCTGCCATTTGCTCTCCTCCCACCAAAACCCCCATTCTCCCGGCAGCCCGAAGATGAGCATGGTGGCCGGGGAGGCCACAAGATTCCTCTAGAATCCTGTTTTTCATAATCTAGTCTCCAGCAAGGGATTTGGGAATTCCTCAAACAGCCAGTGTGCATTTGTCGTAAACACTTGGCCTGCCAGCTTCCCAGCATGTCTATGAAAAGCATTCACCAAACAGCCCTCCTGGCCAGGCTGGGCTGGGCAGCCCCAGATCTCCGGGATGCTGTCTGGAACCCCTTGGGGGTGCCCGATCTGTGCCAGCGCTTCATTCCTCTCCCCAGGCCCCTTTGCCAGCCACAGCTGGCCCCTGAGACAGCAGCTGCTTGTCCTCCCTCCTGGGCTGGGGACTCATCTGCGTCTGGCAGTGCCCAGATTAATCCCGATTACCTTCCCTGCTGACTGCGCAGGGGCTGAGCAGTTTCTCCTGCCCCCACCCCCATCCCCTGGGAAAACAAAGCCGAATGTTCCCGCAGCCAATGTCCTCACTGACCAAGGAGATTGTGGCTGCGTGGGGTTCTAGGAAGAGCAAGGGCAGAGTGTGTTCTTGGGAGGGCAGGGAGGCACCAAGGGATCTTGCAGCTCCCCAAACGGGGCAAGCGAAGCAAGGCTGTGAGACGGAGTGATGCAATACGATTGAACAAGTGGAGGCTGGGGACAAGACAGAGAGAGAAGGCGGTGAGGGAGGAGGAGGAGGAGAGCCTCTTTTGCAGGATATCTGATTTATTTGTATTCTCTTTGAAGTCAGACTTCAAGTGGAATCAGGAGGGAACAGGAGTAAAGAAGCAAGGACAGGTCAGGTGTCAGGCAGCTGGTGTGTGCTCTGAGTCCTGCAGTGGGACTTGCTCCAAGCCCAGCCCATGCCAAAGGCAGAATGCGGGAATCGCCACACCCTTAGGGCTGCAAACCTGTAACCACTGGAGAGGGGCTTCCAGGGCAGCATGTTGCTAGGAGACAATAATGTTGTGGATCATTTCTGTCTCTAGCACAGAGCCTGGTAGGCAGTAATTGCTCAATACACAATAGCTACGTGCTAGGAGCTAGTCAAAGTTCTTTGAACAGGTTAATTCTGCTTATTCTTTCACAAGGCTATGAGGTAGATACTATTAATATTATCTTCATGTTGCAGAAAAGAAAATGGAAGCACAGAGAAGTTAAGGTACTTGCTCAAGGTCACACAGTTTGAAAGTTGCAGAGCTGGGATTCGAACCCGTGCAGCCTGACTTAAAAGACTGGGCTCTTATTCACCATGCTCTTTAGATTGTTGAAAGAAAGAGAGCAAAAAGAAAGAAAAATATATTAGTTGAAGAGTTGAAAGAGACTGTGGATGTCATTCAAATCCAATTCCTTGTTTTATCAACTAAGGACTAGAGAGGACAAGGGACTTCGTCCAAGACTCTTGGCACTAGCCAGCTACAGGGAGAGCTGGGATTAGAACCCGTATCTCCTGACATCTGATCCCAGAAGCTTTCTGCTCCACCAGCTCGTCTTGGAAGAGAACAACAGTGCCCTCCATGGTTTGTAAACTGACATTTTAACAGCATCAGTGTCTGCCAGGCTTGGGAAACCTTGGAACCTGGACCTCCCCTCTCCCTCCCCAGCCCTCCCACTACCTGGTCAGGCTGGCTCCCTAGGGCAGACCCAAGTTCTTCAGGCCTCAGCAGCAAGAAGGCATTGGGGCTGCAGGTCCCCAGAGGGTGGGCAGGGAGTGGTCCTGAGGGAAGCTGATGAGACTGGCCTCAGGAACCAGCTCTGTCTGTGGCACCCGCTCTTCTGGGACCCTCTCAGGAACATGTGGGTGTCCAGTGTGGACTTTCCGTGCTTGGATTGTGGCCTAAATTCCCAGCTCTTTGGCAACCTGAATACTAATCATGTCCCGGGTAATTTTTCTCCCAAGGCATTTGTTCTGGATCTCTAACGTCTGGTATATAAGATATCAGTTTTGATTCAACATGTTTAAAACTCATTTTTCCCCTAGACAAGACAAATAGAATTTGTAGCTTCCCATATGGAGATTTTCAGAAGATTGGCGCTGGGATGCAGTGCCTTCCCAGAGTCGTGCCATCTGATTAGTTCTGGTGTTTTCCTCCCCACTTATGGGGGGTGGGGAATTGCAGTTATTCCAACTGGGAGAAGGTGTGATTGGATTTTTCTCCTACGAGAGAAAAGCAGATTCTATCAGATGGATGAGTTTCTGCCATCTCCTATTTTTCTCTGCTGCCTGGCAGGACCTGCTGGAATAGAATCCTTCAGCAGCGCACTGCTAGGCCGTGCAGAGAAGCCGTCGCCCAGGCCGGGAGGGCCGTGTTTACTAAGTCCTGAGCTGGTCACCTTGGACAGTGCTGGGAAGGCACCTTGACCTGTGCACACTCCAGGGTGGGGCAGAGGCCAAGGCTGAGTGAGTTTCCCAGAGTGCTCTGGGGCTGGTTGCTTCCCTCTCACAGGCCCGTCCTCTCAAGCGCCCAGGATGCCCACAGTGGGTCCTAGAGACAGCCCTGGAAGGGCAGGAGTCAGGGCCACTTCTGTAGGGGGTGCCATTTGCCTTGTTTGTTCAGGACACAAGTATATGTTCGAATAAGGGAAGACTGCCCGGGAGTTGTCTAGGGTCATGGCAAGGAAAGGGGCAAGCAAATCCTCAGTGTCTTGTGTCTGCTAGAGGCTCTTCCTCCCATGACAGGAGAAATGGCAGAGATACCGAATCCTCTGGCGACCTTGCCTTTCTGATTTTCTTTGGTAATGAGTAGACTTTATGGGTCGTGTGGAAGCCAAGGAGGCCTGTAGGCTGCCTCTTTAATCAGGCTTTGCAGAGTGGGAGCTGGGCAGGGGGAGAGGCAAGGCTGTGGAGGGAGAGGAGAGCCCTTGGAAGGAAAGCGCCTAGCCTGGGGTTTCTGTTCAGGACTTGAGATTTCCCCAGCCCTCCAGGCCCTACACATTTGCCCCCTCCCTTGCCACAAAGCCCCATCTGTACCCATGGGCCCAGCCACCAGCCCCTCTGAGGAGAGAAAGAGCAGGGCAGGTGAAGGAGTCCCCGGGAAGGGTGGAACCAAGGTGCCCCTGAGCCACTGTCTGCCCTCCAGGGGGCTGGCAGAGGCTGCACCTCTGGGATCTGCTTGTGGGTGAGCCCACGTGCTGACACGCTGGGCTGGGCTTTAGTCCTGGCTGTTGGTGGCCAAGTGTTTGTGTTTTTGTCCTTCTGAGTTCTGTAGTTTGTGCACTGAAATAATAAGTGGAGTTGGAGGGTTCACCCTGATTAGCTTTGCAGCATTAAATCCTAATCTTGTTAAGTCAATCAAGTCTTGAATAAATGCTGCTTATTCCTTGCTGATATTCTCCTGCTACCTGAGGCAACATGGCTCTGTGACCTTTAGCCAGTCACTTAACCCCTCTGAATCTATCCACAGGTCCATAGAAAGTGAGTATAATACTATTTGCTCTCCTTCCCCCTGGTTATTGTGGAGATCAAACACAATAATACATGCGAAACTCCTTTATAGATGGCAAGGTGCCGTTCCACTGGAAGGAACCATTATGCTTATTATGCTTATTGTAAAGCGACCAGAACAGCCGTCCCTTACAACATGGGGTGTCCGCAACATGAGCTCCATTATAAGAAAGGGAAAAAAAGAACCAATTTTCCCAGTGAAAAAGAGTGACCCTAGACAAAGCAGAAAGACCAATAAAGCAACCCCAATGAGAGCAATGACAATTTGGATGATTTACTACCAAGGCCCAATCCAGTATAACCAATAACAAAAGAGTTCTTCATTCTTATCAGAAGCAGTTGTCAGAGCCAAGGACAATCACTCCACCCTTTTCTAAACCCAGGGTCAAACATTATTTTTTATTTGATGCTATGTGGTTGAAGCGAAGAGCCAGTCAGAGCCAGTTTTGGTTCTCTATACAAAAGGGCAAAACTGAGTCTCCTTTCTTCCCTCTCTCAGAAAGAAATGCAAACTGAGGCAAGGTTCTGGAGAGCTACCGGGAATCAGAGAGGCCAGGAAAGAAAAGCTCAGAGCATGGGGCCGGGCGCGGTGGCTCACGCCTGTAATCCTAGCACTCTGGGAGGCCGAGGCGGGCAGATTGCTCAAGGTCAGGAGTTCAAAACCAGCCTGAGCGAGACCCCATCTCTACGATAAAAATACAAAGAAATTAATTGGCCAACTAATATATATATAAAAAAAAAATTAGCCGGGCATGGTGGCGCATGCCTGTAGTCCCAGCTACTCGGGAGGCTGAGGCAGCAGGATTGCTCGAGCTCAGGAGTTTGAGGTTGCTGTGAGCTAGGCTGACGCCACGGCACTCACTCTAGCCTGGGCAACAAAGCGAGACTCTGTCTCAAAAAAAAAAAAAAGCTCAGAGCATTCCTGGAGGGAATCTGTTGTTTCTGCTTTTCCAGGGTGTATTCCTCCCTCTTTTTGGTAATAGAGCCCTCTTTTTCTTTGGGCAACTACCTTATACCCATGCTCATTCCAAGTGCAATTTACCCCTTCCCTGTTTTGACTCAAATCTGACCAATTAGAATGCTGCATCCTCCTGGCCACAGTGATTGGTTCAGCAATAGGCATGTGACCTAAGCCAAGCCAATGGGAGTCAGCTCTGAGACTTTTGCTGGAACAATTAGGAAGGAGAATTTCTCTTTCCTGGGGAGTTGCCAAGCTGGAAGGAAGGTATATGCCTAGAGTTTTTGGTGGTCACCTTTGCCACTGCCTAAGGATGAAACCAATATTGAAGGAAGCAGAGCTGAGAGATAAAGAATTGTTCCTGTTGGCATGGTTTGAGCACTAGTTCAACTGCATGGGAAAGGCAAGGCAACCAGGGTAAGCAGGTCTAGGAGGGGCTAGTTTGAATAATTTCAGCAGGCTCTGGGTTATAGGGGCTGTCTTTAATTGTCGGGTACCTGGCCCTGAGGTGGTTAGGGCAGGGGGACAGTGGCCTTGATTGTGAGAGCCTGATGAACTGGGATTTGGGGTAGGGGCTCTGGATTGGTTGGTTTGCCCTGGAAAGGCATGCTCCTCTTTCTGGGAATCAGCTCACCCTGGGAGGATCAATCCCTCCAGTGTCAACAAGGTCTCAAAATGTCAAAGCATCAGAAAATATAGAAAACAAAAAGCATGGTTAATATAGTCAGGATGGCTGAGGCCTCTCTCCACACAGTCACTCGTCCTCTTGGAGGCTAGTCTGGGCGTGTTCCCATCATGGCTGAAGGCTTCTCTGCAGTGACATAGGCAAGCCTCAGCGTGCAAGCATGTTACCAACCTCTGCTTGTGTGTCATTTGCCATTGTCCCATTGGGCAGGCACGCCATATGGCCAAGCCCGAGTCAATGTGGGAGGAGAGTGGAAGGCAGCACTCGTGCCCGGTGCCATCGCTGTGGCAGTCCACCCACAGCCCTTCCGTTGGGGAGCAGCTCTGATGGTAGAGTTTAAGCCAAAGTCTGCCTTCTGCTAATCCTACCTGTTGATCCCAGGCTCTCCATTCTTGTCCACATGACAAGGCCTTGGCGACCATATCTGGCTTGGGACTATCTAATGGACAGGCTGCCAATGGACAGACTACCTCCCCTCATGCTTTTCCTTTCGTTCCTAAACTTAACAGCACAAATGCAAAGTGTACACGGGCTTCTCGAGGTCGGACACCCATTCAGCCAACAAATATTTGTTTTGCACCTGCTGCATGCCAGGATCTGAGCTAGGTGCTGGGGATATAGCAGGAAACACAACAGACCAAAAGACAATCTCTGTCTCTGGGAGACTACCCGATATTCTTCTTGGGGAGAAGAAATAGCAATTAATAAACAAATATACAAGTAAAATGTATGGAAGTGTGAATGGGCAAGAAAGAGGAAACATGACTGTGATTTAAAGAGCTTGTCACCTCAGAGAAGAAGTAGGACAGGTGACAGATGGAGGGAGCTTCAGGCAATGCTGATGGGGAGTGTTTGTGTGTGTTTGTGTGTGTGTGTGTGTGTGTGTGTATGTGTGTACAGCCAACCCAGGCTGCAAGCTCCTCAGCACTTGGACACTGACATGGCCAGCAAATACTTTTCCTGATGGCTGTCTCTGTGATGGAAGGGGTGGGGATGGGCTGTCGAAGAGAAGACAGCTGCAAATCTGTATGTGTGTGTGTTGGGAGCGGGGATGGGGCAAGTAAGAAAAATATATACATATATGTATCTGTCACCTGGGAATTGCAAATCAGGCTCAGGTTCTAACCTTCAGATGTGAGTTGTTTTGGGGACAAGTCTTGCAAGACTTTTAAGCCTCAGTTTCATCATCCAATTAATGGCATGAATAATAAACGCCCTGTCATGCTCCCCGAAGGGTGGGAAGGATCATGAATCCCTCCATCCTGGAGTGTGGAGGGTGTTCCTGGACCATCCCGGTGGTCCCCAGATAACTGCTGAGCTGTGCAAACTGCTTCCACATTTGGGGTCAAAGTCCAAGGCCAAGAAAGGAAGGGAGCCTCCCCGTTCCGTGACTGTGACTGTCTTGGGCCTGTGCAGGGGGAGCCGCTTCACGAGGCGCACGCTGCACCTGCTAGTCCCCTCAGAGGAATACACACTTTACACGCAGAACAGGTGAAGCTGTAATGGATGGTGTTTCCTTAAGAATTCTGGCAAAAAAATAAAAGGGTGGGGCAGTCATCGCAACCTCAGGGGTGGTTTTCTGATGTGTGACTGGGGACATTTGCCTGAGATGATGTGTTCAGCAGCCTTCAGTGCCAAAGGGCCTGACTTAGGCCAGCTAAAGGGAGGCCCAAAAGGGGACACTTCACACATCCTCTGAATAGGTGCCTTGGCCTGTCTGGCTCTGTACTCTCTGAATCTCCTGAATTCGGGAGAATTCTCTGGGGTGGGGCGGGGCGGGGTGGGGTGGGGCTGGGGGTGAACTGTGGTCTGCTCCCGGCCCTGGGAGGCGTGTGAGGTGAGCACGGGGAGAGACAGGAGGCTGCCCATCCCCAGGGGCAAGGGAGCCCCTAGGGAGAGCAGGAAGCAGAGGCAATGCTGTCTTCCTGCGCACATGGTCTGAGTGCGTCTCTCCCCGCACGGTGTGTCTGATAGGGACGGATGGCTGCACAGTGAGGACGCCACGATCCGCTCTTGGGAGACGGAGTTGGTTTCGTGGGACACGAGCACGTGGGACACGCCGAGGCCCAGCAGGATGGGGCCGGGCTTGAGGCCCTGATACCCGCTTCTTTGACTTTTTCCTGTGAGCGTCAGGACTCACCACCCCTCCTGCATCTTGCAGCTGGCTCTTACCACCCTCTCCCTGTTTGATCTGCTCAATTTCTGTTTAGCTCACTGTTTCACACCCGCTTTGACAGTCTGCCGCACCCCCAAGGCGCTGGGACACGTGCCAGGCAGTGAACTCAAATATACAGCTAAATACCACTCGGCTCTGCGTCATGCTCTCACTCTGCCTCTTCCTGGCTGCCCCGGCAGTGGGGGGCCGGGCTGAATTGGACCTTTCCTAGAAATGTTTATTCTGAAAATTTCACCCCAAAGTAGAAGGCCTGGTACAATAGACTCCCATGTACCTGTCACCCAGCTTTAACAATTCTCAACATGTTGCTGATCTTGTTTATCTAACCTCATATACGTTAATATGTAAAAATATTGGTTTTTGCTGAAGCATTTTAAGGTACACCCCAGACATCATGCCATTTCACCCCAAACTACTTCCGTTTGCATCTCTAATGCATAAGGAAGCATTTAAAAATAACCAACCACCGTGCCGCCATCGCATCTAATAAAATTAGCAATAATTCCTTATCGTCATCTGAAACGGAACCCACATTTAAATTTCCCTCCCTGTCCCAGAGTCGTTTTTTACAGTTGCTTTGATCTGTATCTTGGAACTCAAAGAGGTTTGCTGAGCAAATTTAAAGTGAGCGGAATTCTAATAAGAAGTTTAACCTTTATATTAAATAGTTAGGGCTGTTTTCAGGCTTTCTGGAGAATTTGCTGACATTAAATAATGGGCTTGTTATATAAGAGTCTCAATTCTTTTGGCCACCAAGTAAGAACGGAGGTCCTGCATTGTTCCCAACGCTGCATGCGATGGTGGTCATAACTTT
>VSMD01011331.1:0-39017 GCA_008750895.1 Mirza zaza | reverse complement strand
TTAGAGCTGGAACCCATACTACTAAGTGAAGTATCCCAAGAATGGAAAAACAAGCACCACATATACTCACCAGCAAACTGGTATTAACTGAGGAGCACCTAAGTGGACACATAGGAACTACAGTAATAGGGTATTGGGCAGGGGGGAGGGGGAGGGGAGCATGTATATACATACATAATGAGTGAGATGTGCACCATCTGGGGGATGGTCATGCTGGAAACTCAGACTTGGGGGGGGGAGGGGGGAAAAGGGCATTTATTGAGACCTTAAAATCTGTACCCCCATAATATGCCGAAATAAAAAAAAAATAATAAAATAAAATACTATTGGTTCTCGACCATCTTTGAAGTGAATAAAAAAAAAAGAAGGAAAAAATATTATATAAAAATAAACAATAAAATAAAATAAAATACACGGTTGGTATGAGGGTATATTCTGATGGGTGAGTTAATAAAGGCAGGTACAAACATTTGCTAAAATATTTGAATTGTTGGTGGTTAATAAGCAGGTTTTCTGCCAACTCAGTGTCTTTACCTGTAATGAATGGAAGTATGTTTCATGTGAATGATATACCTTTTTAGAGCCAGGATGCACTAGGACTTACAATCCTTAGAATGCCTCAAGGGCTTCTTAACAACTTTGGTATGAGCATCAACTATAGTTGACAGCCACAGATGAACGCACACACCCTGGCGTCTACTACAGTTGACAGCAGCTTTTATCTCTGCAGTTGTGTTCAGTACGTTCAGTTAATAAGTTACTACGAATCTGTGACCTTTTAACAAGTCCTTAGTAGGAGTTATAGTACGCTTTGGTTCATGTAAGTATAATATAATTTACCTATTTTTGAGATTTTTCTGTTTTTATTTTTTATGTTATGTCTTAGTTTTTATAATTCTGAGATCCATAATGGATTCTGACACATCAAGTGAAGGCAGCATCGTTTTTAAACGTAAAAACATTACTTCAAAAAGGAGAAGGGAATTAATTCTATAGTTGGATTCAGAAGCAGAAGAATTAAAGAGGAAAAAAGAAAGTTCTGTAATAAATACATGGTCACATGAAAACTTGGATCCACACATATACATGTTTCTTGATGAAGACAGTGGAATTAAAGCAGAAAATATTAATGATTCATTCAATGTTTTGGATTATTTCAAAATATTCTTTTCTGAGAATTTAATGACAGATATTGTAAATCAACAAACAGTTAATATCAGTATACAGTTGCACATGGCGACATAGCTCCTTCATTACAGAATTGGTCTGATACAACAATAAATGAACTGTATACTTTCCTTGCACTAACGCTCATAATGTCTCATGTGAAAAAATTATCCACTGAAGAATATTGGAGTACTAATGAAGTGCTTAGAACGGATATATTCAATGAACATATGTCACGAGGTAGATATATAATGTTGCTAAAGATGCTTTGCTTCAGCGATAAAGAATCTGAAAGTTCAGAAGACCGACTGACAAAAATCCGTGAACCTTTTGATAAGCTGTGCGAAACGTTCAAAAAATCATTTTATCCATTCAGGATTTTATGCATTGATGAGAGTCTCTTACTTTTTAAAGGACGATTATTTTTCAAGCAATATATACCATCCAAGAGAAGTAGGTTTGGGATAAAATCATTTGTGCTGTGCAGTTGTTTAACAGGATATGTTTTGGATATAACTGTTTAAACCGGCTTAACTACCGAAGTGCAAACATTTTCTGAAAAATTAGGTAAAAGTTGCAATATTGTGGTAACATTGATGCAACCTTATTTAGGAAAGGGTCATCAATTATTCATTGATAATTGGTATTCAAGTCCTACACTATTCTGATATTTGGACAGCTTTGCAACAAATGCATGTGGGACAGTAAAAAAGCGATGGGAAGGCATGCCAAAAATGCCAGAAAAATTAGAAAAAGGAGAACTTAGTTTTAGATCATCAGGAAATTTGCTCCCACTGAAATGGCAGGACAAACGTGAAGTTTGGATGTTGTCCACAAGTCATTCGGCTGAATATAAGGATTGTGAAAAGAAAAATTATCAAACAGGTGAAAATATTCAAAAGCCTTCATGTATTATAGACTATAGCAAATTGATGGGTATACTTGATAAAAGTGACGGAATTATAAATATGGTTTCATCCACAAGAAAAACGCTAAATGGTACAAGAAATTTTTCACTTACTAGACATTTCAATGTGGAATGCATATTGTCTATATAAATTTAACACAAAAACAACTATATCAATGCCCGCATATCATTTGGCATTAATAACAAAACTTCTACAACAGTACTCCAAATCCAGGCAATACAACCCTTGTACTGCATCAGAAAATCTTTTTTCCAGCACCTTACAATAGTGATAAAACAAAAAGGTAAAATCCATTAAGAAGATGTATTGTGGACCAGACGCAGTGGCTCACGCCTCTAATCATAGCACTCTGGGAGGCCGAGGTGGGAGGATTACGCAAGGTTAGGAGTTCAAGATGAGCCTGGGCAAGAGTGAGACCTCGTCTCTAGAAAGAAATTAGCTGTACAACTAAAAATATATAGAAAAAAATTAGCCAAGCGTGGTGGCTTGTGCCTGTAGTCCCAGCTACTCGGGAGGCTGAGGCAGGAGGATTGCTTGAGCCCAGGAGTTTGAGGTTGCTGTGAGCTAGGCTGATGCCACCGCACTCTAGCCCGGGCAACAGAGTGAGGCTCTGTTTAAATAAATAAATAAATAAATAAAATTAGACATTATAAACAAACAGTGTTTAAATTCAAGGCTGTGAATGTAATACAAAGAGTGCCCATTTTGGGGTGCTCATGGCACTTACTCTCTTGGCATGTGTCTTTCCTATGATTCAATTACATAATTGAGTTACAGGAGTGTTAGATTATTCTTAATGCAATTGTATTTTGCCAAATGCATGTATGCTTCTGTTTGTCTCAGGAATGTTCAGAAACCTTAAAAAAAATGGAGGTATTATCTTGTATTACCAACAGTTTTTCTTTTTTGATATAATACATTTGGCCCTCTGTATCCTGGGTTCTACTTCCATGAATTCAGCCAACCATGGATTGAAAAAATGAAAAAAGAAAAACAGAAAACAGAAAAAATAGCAGAACAATAAAAATAATACAAATAATCAGACAATAGTATAACAACTATATTTATAACAACTATTTACAATAGTTGTTACATTCTATTCAGTGTTATAAGTATACAGGGGTATATGCATAGGTTATACACAAATACTACACTATTTTATATAAGGGACTTGAGCGTTTTGATTTTGGTACCAAGGGACAACTGTACTCTAATTAGAGTTTTAATGCTTTATAATATTGGCTAAAAGGACTCAAAAGACATAGATGAGAATATACAGTGAATCGCTCTCTCTTTTTTTTTTTTTTTGAGACAGGGTCTTGCTCTGTCACCCAGGCTAGAGTGCTGTGGCATGATCATAGCTCACTGCAACCTCCAACTCCTGGGCTTACGTGATCCTCTTGCTTCAGCCTCCTTAGTAGCTGGGACTACAGGCGCATGCCACCATACCTGGAAAATTTTTCTATTTTTTGTAGAGCGGGGTCTTGCTCTTGCTCAGACTAGTCTCAAACTTCTAACCTCAACCAATCCTCCCCGCCTAGGCCTCCCAAAGTGCTAGGATTACAGGCATGAGCCACCACATCAGTCTCTTGCATTTAAAATCAGATCTTTATAATGTCACATATAATTCTATGTTTTATTTAATATGAGACTATGCCCAGTAATAAATACAGACTTTTAGTGATGTAGCAGTAGGATTCTACTACCTGTGTATAAAGATGCCAGCATAAAACCTCAGTCTAATCATAAATCATTCTTTTAAGTTGTCTAGTAGTCTTTTGAAATAAATAAAAAGAAAAATCGGGTGTTTCCTTATAACTAGTATTTTTTTAAAAAACCACAACACAAATGATAGCTTTAGTAGTCTTTAAATTAAAAAATCACTCATTTCCTCACAACCATGAAAACAACCTGGAAAGGGACTTTTTCTTTCATTGAAATCATTTGTAGAATTCTGGTTTCACCCTCTTCTGCCTTTCCACCTACTTTTTCCTTCTGTCGTACCCTTTGACTGGCTGTCTCTCAGTAGATTGTTCCTTTTGTTAAGGATAGGAGTTCCAGAAAGAAAGAACAGATGAGTTTAGAAATACGAACTTGGATTATGCTTTTGTGTTTTTTCCTGTTCTCTGTGGTAATCTAAGATTTGGAACACAGATAATCCTCTTTTTTTTTTTTTTGAGACAGAGTCTCACTTTGTTGCCCAGGCTAGAGTGAGTGCCGTGGCGTCAGCCTCGCTCACAGCAACCTCAAACTCCTGGGCTCAAGCAACCCTCCTGCCTCAGCCTCCCGAGTAGCTGGGACTATAGGCATGTGCCACCATGCCCGGCTAATTTTTTTTATATATATATATTAGTTGGCCAATTAATTTCTTTCTATTTATAGTAGAGAGGTGGTTTCGCTCTTGCTCAGGCTGGTTTTGAACTCCTGACCTCGAGCAGTCCGCCCACCTCGGCCTCCCAGAGTGCTAGGATTACAGGCGTGAGCCACCGCTGGCCAGCCTGCAACTTGTTTTTTTTTCCACTTCATATATATTTTCACGTTAGCAAATCAAATGCTCATTTTTAGCAGTGTCATGGTATTGGAATTTTGCCTTTTAGTAATATAAGTAATATGTCATTATCAAGATTATGAAAGCTTGAAGTGATATAGAAATATGGAGCAAGATATTATCTTTCTTCCTATTGCCCCCCACTTGCCCATCCTACCTCATGGCCACTATTACTTGCTTTGCCAGTGGTCACATTAAGTTCATAGACCTTCCAGTCACATTTCTGTACGCTTATGTACCCTTAGATAGAATTAAAATGGACTGTACCATAAGCGTGTAGCTATAAATTATACTGTAATCTCTTCAGTGGCAGTAAATTGCATAATGATTATTTGATTCAATAAAGTAATTTAACTCAGATTCCAAATGTGTTAATGTTTTGTAGTGTTGGGGAAAGTGTATGAGAAATCAGGAGTGGTGGTTCTGCTTGCATATCATTTAGGCAAAGTAGCCCACCTATTAGCGTTAGACCTTTTAAAAATATTTAAACTTGCCTTTAACCTGATTATCTATAGTCTTGTGGCTTAAATGTGTATGGATTATTATGGTCCTTCAAAATTGTATTTGTTACATTATTCTATGTAGAGATGCTACTTTTTTACAAACAAAAGGAGACGTCTCACTTTATTGCCCAGGCCAGAGTGAGTGCCGTGGCGTCAGCCTAGCTCACAGCAACCTCAGACTCCTGGGCTCAAGCAATCCTCCTGCCTCAGTCTCCCGAGTAGCTGGGACTACAGGCATGCGCCACCATGCCCGGCTAATTTTTTCTCTATATTAGTTGGTCAATTAATTTCTTTCTATTTATAGTAGAGACGGGGTCTTGCTCTTGCACAGGCTGGTTTTGAACTCCTGACCTTGAGCAATCTCCCGCCTGGGCCTCCCCGAGTGCTAGGATTACAGGCGTGAGCCACCGGTGTCCAGCCGAGATACTACTTTTAATCATTAAGAACTAAATTTGGGCCGGTCGCGGTGGCTCACGCCTGTAATCCTAGCTCTCTGGGAGGCCGAGGTGGGCAGATCGTTTGAGCTCAGGAGTTCGAGACCAGCCTGAGCAAGAGCGAGACCCCATCTCTACTATAAATAGAAAGAAATTAATTGGCCAACTAATATATATAGAAAAAATTAGCCAGGCATGGTGGCGCATGCCTGTAGTCCCAGCTACTTGGGAGGCTGAGGCAGCAGGATTGCTTGAGCTCAGGAGTTTGAGGTTGCTGTGAGCTAGGCTGACGCCATGGCACTCACTCTAGCCTGGGCAATAAAGTGAGACTGTCTCAAAAAAAATAAAATAAAATAAAAAAATAAAACATGATCTTTCTAATAATTATTGTCCACTTTTGGTTAAATCTAATGGCTAACTTTCTTTCTTCTCATTCTTTGTAGCTGCGGCAGTCCCAGTCCTACTGCACGGATACAGAATGTCTTCAGGAATGTAAGTGCCAGCGGGCCAGGAGGGTGGTTGGCACTGGGGACAGATTAAAGGCCAAATGATTGTGAATATTTGTCAGAAATTATTTTTGCAGTTTGCTCTTTAAGGAAATGTTTCTCAGTAATGTATTTGCTACTTAAATATTTTGTTTTTTAACTTCAAAAATTGGGGTTTTTTTTCCTGCCTCAAAAAAAACCCTGTTCATTGAAGCAAATTTTAACGTCACAAATAAGGAATAAAGAAAAGGAAAAAAGTACAGAATGCTTAAAGATAACCACTGTTGACAAGTTTGTGTATATCCTCCTTTTTCTTGGCAAATAGGCATATAACAGGGTACTTTGGGCTGGTGTCACTGGAAACCACTTACCCTTTCCTTAGCATCTGTTTGCATATGTTGACAGAGTTGGCAACTTCTGAGTGAGAGGAGGCCATTCTTTCCCAGGTTTGGAAGCTTTAGGTGCCTGTGGGGTCATTCCTTTGTCTCTGACATTAGCTGTCTACCAGGGAGTGGACAGTGAGGAAGTTTCTCCACATGACACTATGGGCAGTGGTGAGGGTGCAGTAAGAATCAAATCAGAAAGATGAATCCTGCACGATAAATGTAGTTGACAGACTTGGTGGCTATTATGTGACACATCTTTTTTCTTCGGGACACTCAGAAATAACTTGAGGAATACTTTGAAGGGAACCAATAAGCTAGCATTTAAGCCAATCCAGTCTTGTGCCATGAAACCGTAGGAAGGAAAGTGTGACATTCACAGGATGGTGAAGCCTGCTACATCAGTGAAGATTTCACCATCAGTTAGATTTCATATACTCTTACAGAAATGGGGGTCATTTTGTATGTGTTGTTTTTCACTGCTGCATTATAAATATACCAGTATATATTTAACTTAAAGTATTTATGGATTAAACAATAATCCATTGTGGGGATGTACCAGTGTTTAAATGAGTTCCTTTTGTTGGAATCTTAGGTTGCTGATACACTTTTTGCTATTATAAACAATACTTAAACATTCTTTGTATGCAGTTGTTGAAGAGGAAAAATATTTTTTCCTTAACCCCTCAGAGTTCTTAGTTGGGACCAGTATAACAAAAGACAGATTACCAAGAGAAAAACAAACAAGTTTATTAATGCATGCAGCACACATCAAGTGGAAGAAACCTCAATGAAAGTAATTCAAAGCAATGGCTTAGAACTCTGGCTTATATAGAGTCTTCAACAAAGAATGATACGTTTGTGGGAAAATGGCAGGACAAAGGAAAGAGTTTTAGGCTTCCAAGAATAGGAAACCGTGGGAAAGGAGGAAACTAATGGAGTAAGGTTTGTTTACAGATTCCTCTGGTGCTGTCCCTAGGCTGATAAGAGTCTGCAGAGTTGTCTCCAGACAACAAAGGAGAAGTTATTTCCTGGCTTTAGGCATTTCGAAAAGAAGGGGATGGAGAGAGATTTTCTTCTGTTTGCTGCATCTTAGTTGCCTTCAGCTCAACAATAATTTTTATATCAAAGGCATATTTTAGAGTGACATATTCTGTTTTCCTTCAGATATATTAAGGCTTTTCATATATTGCTAAATTGCATTTACTAGTAGGATAGTTGCTTATATTTGACATCTCTGAAGCAGAGCTCTACTTTATTTTTTTTTTTTTTTTTTTTTTTTTTTTTTTTTTGAGACAGAGTCTCACTTTATTGCCCAGGCTAGAGTGAGTGCCGTGGCATCAGCCTAGCTCACAGCAACCTCAAACTCCTGGGCTCAAGCAATCCTGCTGCCTCAGCCTCCCAAGTAGCTGGGACTACAGGCATGTGCCACCATGCCCGGCTAATTTTTTCTATATCAATTAGTTGGCCAATTAATTTCTTTCTATTTATAGTAGAGATGGGGTCTCGCTCTTGCTCAGGCTGGTCTCGAACTCCTGAGCTCAAACTATCCGCCCACCTCGGCCTCCCAGAGAGCTAGGATTACAGGCTTGAGCCACCTCGCCCGGCCAGAGCTCTACTTTATTATGTATATGAAACTTAAGCAAAACACAGTAAGGTAGCATTGTGAAGAGGCTTGTTATTACATTATTTTTATTACTTTGTGAACTGAGCAGCGCATCAGATTCAGTAAATATGTAGCACCTTAAGAGAATTAGGAGCTACTAGAGTGCCTAGTGGAAAGTGGAAATTTTGTTACAGTGTAGTCTATTTGTGAAACTAGGTACTCATGTGTTAGGACAATGGGTGGTGGTTCCCTCATGCCATATTTCTTTATGTTACTTGTCCAGTAGCACTCATTAATCTATACTGTTTAGTTCGAATATTTGTCCCTGCAGGTCAAGCTAAAACCTGCTTTTCTAGTTGAAAATAATTTTATTGAATACCCTTGGGAAAATAAATGTTTATTACATGTGTGATATTTGTGACTCTTGAGCCAGCCCCACCTGTAAGGCAAATATACTTTTATTCCTGTGGATGAAATGTCACTTCCTAACTCTAAAGGTAAAACTTTAGAGCTTGACTATTCATTTAACCAGTTTGACAAGTTGGGTGTTTTCTTACCCCCAGTTCTTAGCATTTGATGAAAATCCTTTCTGAAAGCCATGTTTTTAAATGTTTAAGCAGTAGTTTCCTCTGGGTGATAGAATTACTTTTCTTATATTCTAAATTTGCTTCACTAAGCTTATGCTTTTTTCTTTCTTTTTTTTTTTTTTTTTTTTGAGACAGAGTCTCACTTTATTGCCCAGGCTAGAGTGAGTGCCGTGGCGGCAGCCTAGCTCACAGCAACCTCAAACTCCTGGGCTCAAGCAATCCTGCTGCCTCAGCCTCCCGAGAAGCTGGGACTACAGGCATGTGCCACCATGCCCGGCTAATTTTTTTTTCTATATATATTAGTTGGCCAATTAATTTCTTTCCATTTATAGTAGAGATGGGGTCTCACTCTTGCTCAGGCTGGTCTCGAACTCCTGAGCTCAAACGATCCGCCCACCTCGGTCTCCCAGAGAGCTGGGATTACAGGCGTGAGCCACCGCGCCCCGCCTTTTTTCTTAATATAATAAAATATATTTTATAGCTCTATATTTATATATATATTACCATATTACTATTCAAATGGAAAAAATAGGTTATTTTAAAAACTTAAATGATATTTGTTTCAGGATTATGAAAATTTGAGGCTTCATAATAATTGAAATAAGCCTTAAAAAATATGTGCTCTCTAGGGTCCTTTCATGACTGTTTGTTTATTTTTGTTTTTTTGAGGTGTTGTCCACGATGTTGCCCAGGCTGGTCTTTTTTTTTTTTTTTTTTTCTTTTGAGACAGAGTCTTACTCTGTTGCCCTGGCTAGAGCACCGTGGCATCAGCCAGACTGGTCTTGAATTCCTAGGTTCAAACAATCATCCTACCTCAGCTTCCTGAGTAGCTGATTTTTTTTTATTTGCTTATTTTTGTTCTTTTCTGCCTTTTATAACTTTTGTAGTTCTATTTTCTGTATGTTCCATTATTTTAGAATAGTGTTTAATTGTGCTGTGAGAAATGTTATTTATCCGTTTAGTCATAGAACCAGCTGCTAGGTAGATTAAAGTTATTAAACACAGCAGAGTAAACAGTAGAGAAATATATATGTTCTTATTTCTTATTTATAGAATCTATTTGGGCTTTAGGAATTGGCACTGAATATGGTTTGAGTTTTTATTTTTATTTTTTTTAATTTCAAAATATTAAGGGGGTACAAATGTTTCAGGTTACATGGATTGTTTTTTGTAATGCTTGAGTCCTGGCTATGGGTGTCACCCAAATAGTGTTCATTGTACCCATTAGGTTTGTTTATTCCCCTCCCCTCCCTCCCCTCTCCTCTCTGGTTTGAATTTTTAATGTTGTGGTTATGTTTGGGTGATTGCTAAAGACACCCAGTGGTTATTCTCTTTGGTAATTCTCTGATATTTTGATTTTGATTATTCCTTTCATTGAAACTATCCTTAAAAACAAACAAACAAACAAAAAAACTCTGTCCTTGACCTTTTTTTTTTTTTTTTGAGACAGAGTCTAGCTCAGTTGCCCCAGATAGTGTATAGTGGTGTCATCAACCTCAAACTCCTGGGCTCAAGCAATCTTCCTGCCTCAGCCTCCAAAGTAGCTGGGATTACAAGCATGTGCCACCATACTCAGCTAGTTTTTTCTATTTTTGATAGAGATGAGGTCTGGTTCTTGCTCAGGCTGATCTCGAATTCCTGACCTCAAGCAATCCTCCCACCTCACCCTCCCAGAGTGCTAGGATTATAGGCATGAGGCTCTGTGCCCTGCCTATCCTTGACATTTTTAATACATAGCATACAATTTTTCACCTTCTCCTTCTTTATGATAAAGTTTGCAATGTGAGGAATTATCTGTTTTCTTTTCCTTTTCTTTTCTTTTTTTTTTTTTTTTTTGGAGACAGAGTCTTGCTTTGTTGCCCAGGCTAGAGAGAGTGCCGTGGCATCAGCCTAGCTCACAGCAACCTCAAACTCCTGGGCTCAAACGATCCTGCTGCCTCAGCCTCCCGAGTAGCTAGGCGTGCACCACTATGCCTGGCTAATTTTTTCTATATATATTAGTTGGCCAATGAATTTTTTTCTATTTAGAGTAGAGACGGGGTCTCACTCTTGCTCAGGCTGGTTTTGAACTCCTGACCTCGAGCAATCCGCCCGCCTCAGCCTCCCAGAATGCTAGGATTACAGACGTGAGCCACCGCGTTTTCAACTTTTAATAACTCAGGTCTTGTCAACACTTCTCAAATCTATATTATCCCTTATTTTTCCTTCTTTCCCAGTTCCAGCTTTCCAACTACTTTCTGTCTTCTTTCCAGTGCCTCTGTTCTCTGACTTCTTACCTTCTAACCTTGGAATGCTCCAGGACTCAGCCCTTGGACCTCTTCCCTTTATACACTCACTCCCTTGGTGATCTCATCTGGTCTTATGGCTCATTGTGTGTATGCTGATGACTGTCTTCTGGACATTTCCACTGGGATGTCTCATAGGCGTCTCACCCTGACATTTCAGAACTGTTCCTCTTATGGTCTTTCCTTGCAACAGTTAATGGCAGCTCTGAGAGTCGTCCTTTACTTCTCTATTTTTCACACTCTGCAGCCATCTATTGAGCAAGCACTACCCTCAGGGTATATCCAAAATTCTACCACTTCTCACTACCCCCAATGCCTCCTCCCTGTTCTAGGGCATTATCTTATGTAGAGTATTGGAAAAGGTTCCTACATACCTCTTCATTTCTCCTTTTCCAAAACACAACAGCCAGATTGGACCTGTCAAAAGGAGAGGCCAGGCATGGTTGTTCACGCCTGTAATCCCAGTGCTTTGGGAGGCTGAGTTGGGAGGATTGCTTGAGGCCAGGAGTTTGAGACCAGCCTGGGCAACATAGTGAGACTCCATTCCTACAAAATATTTAAAAATTAGCCAGGTATGGTGACACACACTTGTAGTTAGTTATGCCTACTCTAGAGGCTGAGATTTGAGGATTGCCTGAGCCCAGGAGTTTAAGGGTATAGTGAGCTATGGTTGCACCATTGTACTCTAACCTGGGTGACAGAGGGAGACCCTATTTCTAAAAAAATTAAAACTAAAATAAAAAAAAAAAATCGTTTCTTCTTGTGTCCATTTTATGCTATTACAACAGAATACCTGAGACTGAGTAATTCATAATAAACAGAAATTTATTTGGCTCTTAGTTCTGGAGACTGGGAAGTCCAAGATTGCATGGCCACATCTGGTAAGGGCCTCCTCGCTGTGTCATAATGGTGGAAGGCGTCATATGGCAAGAGAGGACTGAACTTCTGCTATAACAAACCCACTGTCACAATAACAAGTCCATTCCCACAATAATGACATTAATCCGTTTATGAGAGCAGAGCCCTCGTGACCTAACTTCCTCCTCAAGGTCCCATCTCTCAACACTGGAGAATAAGTTTCCAACACTGCACTTTGGGGGACACATTTAAACCATAGGATTTCTTGTACCCTATTCCTCTTCATTTTTTCCCTTTAGCACTTATCTCTGCCAACTGTATATTTTACTTATTTATCTTAAGTCAACACCCACTCTAAGACCCTTAAAGGCAAAGGTGTCTGGAGGGAAATGGATGTTCTTTTTAATCAAATTTTTCTCTGTCCCCAGCACCAAGGCAATCATTTCCCTATCTTCCTTTTTCTGTTAGTAGTTTCCAATTCTTTAGGTCTAAACCTTGCCATCTTCTTTTAATGTCTTTTTCCTTTATCTCATCTGTCTTATAGCCACCGAATTTTGTTGTTATGATGTTTTCTCATTATAGGAAGCAGCCATCCGAAGAACATTTCTGTGCCTTTCATAATGAAGAACCACCTTTAAAGACATAGTTCATTTTGTCCCCAGAGTTTCACATTAATGTTACCGCAGCATTGTTTGTAAGGAACAGAAAATTGGCTTAACAGCCTGTAACTAAAGCTGTTTATTTTATTTTATTTAAAAAAACCTTATTTTTAAAGAGCCAGTTTCTCTCTGTTTCCCAGACTTGATTTGAACTCTTGGAATCAAGCGATGCTCCCGCCTCAGCCTCTCAAGTAGCTGTGAATACAGGCACATGCCATCATGCCTGGCTGTAATTAGAGTTCTTAAAAATTCTAATATTTCCTATCTTTAAAAAATGTAAATATTAAAACAAATAGATCAATACTAATTTAGAATCTCTTATTTGATAAGCAGTACATAAACTTTATTCAAGTGGTATAAATATGATATCTTTAGCATTTCATAGGATCTTAAAGTTGGAAGAGATTTTGGTGATACTTTTTTTTGTTTGTTTTACTAGAACCCTTTAAGTAAAGAAGAGACTGCTTTTCATTTAACCTAGGTTTCCCAAAAAACCACTAAACTGAAATTAAACTCTGGGGCACATTCACAGAACCCAGTTTGAAAGTACAGGTTGAATATTTCTTATTTGAAATGCTTAGAACCAGAAGTGTTTCAGATTTCAGAATTTTTCAGATTTACTTACCAGTCATTCCAGTGAGTGTTTCCTTTGAGCGGCATGTTGGTGCTCACAGTAGCAGGTTTTAGAGCATTTTGGATTTCAAGTTTTTGGATGAGGGATACTCAATCTGTAATAGAATAGCAGATCTGTGTTACAAAACTCTGGAGATCATCCTTGGCCACACATTCATCAAATCATTTTGATTTTATGTTTTTTACATCTAATGTATCGTTCCTCTCATCTCTGTTCTTCTGCTGGTAATGCTTTATTGTCTACATCATCTGTTGTTTTAGCTGTGCCTGTATATTCTTACTTGGGCTCCTAGCTCCCAAATTCACTTTTCTACAATAGCATCATGGTTATCTTTTTAAAATTCAGACCAGATTATGACATTTCCCACATACTAAGCTTTCGTGTCACTTCTTCCTCATGACCTGTATAAGCAGTTCTAACTTAACATGATATTGAAGACTTTTCACAGTCTAGCCTCATCCCTACCTCTCCTCACATCCACCCTGTGTGCTTGTGACATTCCCAGTATACAACAGCTTCTATACCTTTGCTCATATTTTTCCTCACCTCCCCAACCTGTGATTGCCAGTCTGTTTTTTTTTTTTGAGACAGAGTCTCACTTTATTGCCCAGGCTAGAGTGAGTGCCGTGGCATCAGCCTAGCTCACAGCAACCTCAAACTCCTGGGCTCAAGCAATCCTGCTGCCTCAGCCTCCCAAGTAGCTGGGACTACAGGCATGCGCCACCATGCCCAGCTAATTTTTTCTATATATATTAGTTGGCCAATTAATTTCTTTCTATTTATAGTAGAGATGGGGTCTCGCTCTTGCTCAGGCTGGTCTCGAACTCCTGAGCTCAAATGATCTGCCCACCTCGGCCTCCCAGAGAGCTAGGATTACAGGCTTGAGCCACCACGCCCAGCCTGCCAGTCTGTTTTGACTATCGAATGCCTAATCATCCTTCACAGCCCACCTCAGAATGTGTTACAGTCGTTCGTGATTACTGCCTTCCAGACATTGAACTTGTTCAAGTCAAGGACTCATTTGAATTCATCTTTATACCCTTTGTGCCTGCTATGGTGTGTTTGAGATGATTTGATTGAATATAGAGTTCATTATTTCACGCAGTAGCAGTTCTACTGTTAGCAAATGTAGTTGTTGCATGATTATTTTTTTTTTTTGAGACAGAGTCTCATTCTGTTGCCCAGGCTAGAGTGCCGTGGCATCAGCCTAGCTCACAGCAACCTCAAACTCCTCGGCTCAAACAATCCTCCTGACTCAGCGTCCCAAGTAGCTGAGACTACAGGCATGCGCCACCATGCCTGGCTAATTTTTTTCTATGTATATTAGTTGTCCAATTAATTTCTTTCTATTTATAGTAGAGACAGGGTCTCGCTCTTGCTCACGCTGGTCTCGAACTCCTGAGATCAAATGATCCTCCTGCCTTGGCCTCCCAGAGTGCTAAGATTACAGACATGAGCCACCACGCCTGGCCCATGATTCTTTATATTGAGCTAAATTCTACTTCATTGTGATGTTTATTCACCCACAGTTTTGCTCTCTAGAGTGGTATAGAAAAAGTTTGCTTACTTTTCTGAAAGACTGCATTTTGGATAAAGAGTCATATGGAAACCAGTTCTATGGTTAACTTAATTTTAGAGTAAAAATCAGCTTGAAAACTGGTAGCTATACAGAGGATAGTGTAATTACTATATAGGACCAAAAGTTACAGGGTTAAAGCCTATTGCATTGCCCATTTTCACTGTTGTTCTATTTCTACTTTTCCCACTGGAAACCTGTATAAGTTTATAGACATAATTCCTCAGGATCTGCCAGCTCTTAGAGCCTCTTTCTCTGCTCTTCCATATTCCTGTTGTCCTGCTAAGTTAACAGCTTCATTGTGAATATTCCATTTGGCATTTTATTCGTAATATCTCTGACCGTCAACTCTACTCATGTTTGCTTGTAACTTAATGCTTAAGCAAAGCAGGAAGTGCGATATTTTGATATACAAAATCCCTCCACATTTTTATGATTTGATATCTTTCCAGGCCATAGACTGAAAATATTTAATTTCTTTTTTTTTTTTTTTTTTTGAGACAGAGTCTCACTTTGTTGCCCAGGCTAGAGTGAGTGCTGTGGTGTCAGCCTAGCTCACAGCAACCTCAAACTCCTGGGCTCGAGGGATCCTTCTGTCTCAGCCTCCCAAGTAGCTGGGACTGTAGGCATGTGCCACTATGCCCGGATAATTTTTTCTATATATTTTTAGTTGGCCAAATTAATTTCTTTATATTTTTAGTAGAGACAAGGTCTCGCACTTGCTCAGTGCTGGTTTCGAACTGCTGACCTTGAGCGATCTGCCCGCCTTGGCCTCCCAGAGTGCTAGGATTACAGGCGTGAGCCACTGCGCCCGGCCAAATTTCTTAAAGTAAATAATATACACGGAGTTCCTAGTGAGGGGATAGATTTTATCTCCCCCATGTGATTGTACTCTTTAATGTTTGTAAGTCCTAAAAAGTTATCACACTAGAAACTATAGTGGCCAGATCATTTAAAGGCCCATTGCCCTTTTATACTGACTCTAAAATAGCTGGTCTCGATGTTCATATTTATTAACTACATGCAGTACCAGGCAGTTTGAGTAGGCCAGTCTAACTCTGGTTTTCTGCTGCTCTGAGGCTTCATGAAGAAGTGGGTCTTGTCATAAGGGACTATGAATAATCACAGAAAGCCTACAGTGACCCCATTTGTGCCCTGTTCTTAAATATTTTAAGGAGTCTGAGTCAGTTCAGATATCCAGTGTCTTCAACCCCAGTCTTCTTTAGGCTACATTTTTTATTTGTTTAATTCAGTTTACTTAATTTTTAACATATGGTTCAAAAATCATAAAGTTAATCTCAGTGTACAGTGGAAAGTTGTCTTTCTACTCATATTCTCCCATCTACCCAGGTCCTTTCTCCAGATATTATTAGCCTTCTGTGTATCTTTCCAGAGTTTCTTGGTGCATGTACAAATATCAATTATTTGCCCCACCCTTTACATACTTTTCTTCACCTGCTTTTTTTCTGTCAAAAACACATCACATAGAGACCAAATTTTTTTTTACGGATTTATAGTATTCCATTGTACAGATGTACCATAATTTATTAATCAGGTACTCTTGGCAGACATTTAGGTTTGTTCCCAATATTTTGTTAATAACCTTGCATACTGTGCGCTAGTCTGTTTTGTGCTACTATAAAGGAATACCTGAGGCTGGGTAGTTTATTAAAAAAGAGACTTATTTGGTCCATGGTTCTGCAGACCGTACAGGCATGGCCCCAGCATCTGCTTCTAGTGAGGTTCATCTGCTTCAGGGAGCTTCCAGTCAAGGTGGAAGGTGAAGGGGGAGCAGGAGTCGTCATATGGTGAGAGAAGGAGCAATTGGGGGAGAAGGTGATGCCAGGCTTCTTTCAACAACCAGCTCTCAAGTGAACTCATAAAGTGAGAACTCACTCTCATCACTGAGGGGACACCAGGCCATCCATGAGGGATCCAACCTCCTGACCAAAATATCTTCTGCCAGGCCCCACATTCAGCACTGGGGATCACATCTCAACATGAGACTTTGGGGGGCCAAACATGTAAACCATATCACGTACTGTGCCCATTCTAGAGCCAATCTTAGTTCTGTGGGACAGCTATCAGCAGAAAAACATTGGCTATGACCAAGAGGTTCTACTTTAATTGTTTCAGCTATTATCCTTTATTCTGAAATGGGCTTTGAGTTTTCAGAGAATAAGGGTAAATGATCTTATCAAACCTTGAAGGTCAGGAAAACTTGTGTCCCTTTAGCCTTTTGAGTAGAGAAATCCTACTGAATACTATTATCCTTCAGAAATCTTACCTCATTTTTCTTCCTCCTCCTTCACCAGTCTACCTAGTCAGCAAGTGGTGTGCTTCTCCCATCCTGTTCCCAGTTGTGTTGTGACTTTTCTATTCCTGCTTCACTGTCTCATCTGGCCCCTTACTCACTGGGACCCACCTGCACTCAGTCCTTTCTGTGCTCTAATTGATCCTAATGCTTACTGTAAGGGATGATGTTTATTCAATACCTCCTGTGTCCTTGGCACTGTGGTAGCTACTTGTCATGTATTGACCATTTCAATCCTCATGACTACTCTATGAGATGATGGTAATGTTTTCACTTCACAGATAAATTGAGACACAGAGGGTGTTTTGTTTGAGACAGGGTCTCACTCTGTTGCCCATACTGGAGTGCAGTGGTGCGATCACAGTTGTCTGTAGCTTCAAACTCCTGAGCTCAAATGATCCTCCTGCTTCAGCTTCCCAAGTAGCTGGGACCACAGGTGCTGGCCACCATGCCCAGCTGAGGCACAGAGATTATATGGCTAAGAGGTGATAGAGTTAAACAGCTGTGAAATGATCTCAGTTCTTAAAAAGTTTGTGACCTTATTAGGAGAGATAGGAAACCATTCCTTCAAACTAGAAATGCTACATGACTCCAGAGAAGGTGGAGGAAGTGAAGATTTTTATAGGACAGAGAAGGATGTAGGATATAGATAAATAAATGGAGGTTAGTTGTAAGAACATGCCAAACAGGGAAATAATGAATAACCCAGAAGGAACAAGTTTACATAGTTGGCAAATGCTGTGAGCTGAACTAGCATTCACCTATTGTATCAGATTCATTTGGAAAGCTTTTACAAAATGTTATTGGTTTCTGACCCCACCCCTAAGCTGCTCGTGAATCAGGTGGTCAGAGGCAGGGAGGGCCTCAGTGGTGTTGATACTGTCACAGGCGATTGTGACGCCTGGCCAAGCCAGGGAGCCATCAGCTACAGAAGGAAGAGGTGTGGGGGTAACTAGATCAGAGGATACATTTTCTGAGAAATGGTAAGTGGTAAAATTAGATGAGGAGGGCCAAATCCTATGAGGAAAGGCCAGGCTAAAGAGTTCAGGGTTGAAGCAGAAGGCAGTGGAAAGAGAGTCACTTAGGTTTATCAGCAGAGATGTGTTAAAAGCAGTGTTTTAAGCAGACTTTTCTGGCAGTAAAATGCAGGAAGGAAAGGCTGCAATAGGAACCACAGGGAATTAAGAGTCATATTATCACTATGAGAGTCTTAAAATGGAGTAGGCATTTTTTTTTTCAGGGATGCTTTGTTTAGAGATATGAATTAGTAAATTTGGAATCTAAGGTTTAACTCTCAGAAGCTTCAGAATCTTTTACTTGTAAAGAATATTAAAAAAACAAGGAACCAGGCACAGTGGCTCATACCTGTAATCCCATTGCTTTGGGAGGCAGAGGTGGGAGGATTGCCTGAGGCCAAGAGTTCAACTACAAAAACTTTTTTAAAAAATTAGCCAGATGTGGTGGTGGGCATCTGTAGTCCCAGCTCTTTGGGAGACTGAGGAGGGAGGATCGCTCAAGTCTAATAGTTTGAGGTTACAGTGAGCTATGATTGTGCCACTGCCTTCCAGCCGGGGTGACAGAGTGAGACCCTGTCTCTGAAAAAACAACAAAATCCTCAATCTCCAAATTGAATAACATAAGAACTGGCACTGGGGTTAGACTTCTGGTCTATACTACAATTTAGCATTTTATTTCTGAGAGAGACACTATAAGAAGTGATAATATATGGAAGGTATAGTCATCTTTCCTTGATTAACTGTAAATAATCTAGTTTAATGAGTTATAAGCTTTTTTATCAAAACTCCTTTTTGAATCTGTGCTTTCTGCTTTTACTGCCCACAGGACTAATATTAATAATTTTTAGTGCACCAGCTGTGTATGAAATGTATCCAAAAAGAAAAAAATAAGTATAATAAAAAGAAAAGATAATTAAAAATAATAATAATAATTGTTAGGAGTGTATCTTACTGTGTGGTATTGTCAGAGATTATGATACAGCAAAGGGTTAAGAAGGCTCTGAAATGAGACTAACTGGAATTACACCCCACTTTTGCCACATACCAGCTGTATGACATTGGGATTAATCCCCCTCTTCCCAGTTTCCTCATCTATAAAATGAGGACATGATAGTATCTACCATAAAGTAGGATTATTAAAAGGATTAAGAGAGGTAATGTCTGGTTCAAAGTAACCACTCAAATTTTAGCTATTATTTAATAATAAAAATAATAGTACAGGTTGGGTATCTCTAATCTGAAAATCAGAAGTGCTCCAAAATCTGAAACTTTTTGAGTGCCAACATGATGCAAAGGATTGAAGCATTTCACATCTTGGATTTTCTCATTAGGGGTGCTGAACCAGTATGTATAATGCAAGTATTTCAAAATCTGAAAAAAATCTGAAATCTGAAACACTTCTGGTCCTAAGCATTTCGAATAAGGAATATTCAACCTATATTTGCTGTTAAAAAAATCGCTTTGACAGCAATGCAGAGGACAGAGGAAGCAGGAGTTGATATGCGGAGATCAGTTAAGAGGCCATTACAATAGACTGGACAAGAAGTGATGGTAGCTTGAGCAACTGGCAGTGGGAGGGTAGAGCTACAAGTGGATAGAGTTAAATGATACTTAGGAGGAAAAATTGCCAGAAACCTCATGATAGATTAAATAGGGTTGTTGAAAGAGAACAAAAGATGTTCTCTTAGTGTCCTACCCTGAGCAACTGGTGTTTGGTGGGGATCAAGAGGAGTAGTAGGGCATGGGAGATGCTTATGATTTTGTTTAGAATACTGACATATTGAGTATGGTAAGTGGGAGGTGGGATTTCTGCATTTTTAAGAAGCTGCCAAGTGACTCTAACGTACACCACAGTTGAAGAGCCATTGATGTAAAGAAAAAATAGAGAATTATTGATGTAGGTAGACAGTCTGATGTTTGGATCTGAAGTTCAGAAAATTTGGATGTGGTTGAGTATAAGAGGGGTGCTTTGCATACAGAAGGTAAATGAATCCAGAGGTGAGAAGAATATATAGAACAAGAAGAGAAGGGAACTTTAAACTGACTGAGGAATTCCAAAATTTTAAAGCCAAGAAGAGGAAAATAAGCATGTAAAGGAGCAGCCAGGCAATGATAATGGCACAGAAGACCAAAGAAGAAAGTGTTTTAAAAAGGAGAAAATGGGTTAGGCACGGTGGCTCAAGTCTGTAATCCTAGCACTCTGGGAGACTGAGGCAGGAGGATCGCCTGAGGCCAGGAGTTTGAGATCAGCCTGAGCAAGAACAAGATACTGTCTCTACAAAAAACTGAAAAATTAGCCAGGTGTGGTGGTACGTGCCTGTAGTCCCAGCTACTCGGGAGGCTGAGGCAGGAGCATCAGCCAAGCCCCCGGGAGTTTGAGGTTGCTGTGAGCTATGATGATGCCACTGTACTCTAGCCAGGGTAAGAGAGAGACAGACCCTGTCTCAAAAAAAGAAAAAGAGAAAATGGTCATGGAAAATGAGGACTAAAAATTACCTGTTATAGTTTTGTTTTTTTGAGACAGAGTCTCACTTTGTTGCCCAGGCAAGAGTGAAAATTACCTGTTAAACTTAGCAGAATGAAGGTGTCACTGGTGACGTCTTCAAGAGCTATTTGTTTTTTTTTTTTTTTTTTTTTGAGACAGAGTCTCGTTCTGTTGCCAGGGCTAGAGTGCTGTGGCGTCAGCCTAGCTCACAGCAACCTCAAACTCCTGGGCTCAAGCGATCATTCTGCCTCAGCCTCACGAGTAGCTGGGACTACAGGCATGCGCCACCATGCCCGGGTGATTTTTTCTATGTATATTTTTAGTTGTCCAGCTAATTTCTTTCCATTTTTAGTAGAGACGGGGTCTCACTCTTGCTCAGGCTGCTCCCGAACTCCTGACCTTGAGCCATCCTTCTGCCTCAGCCTCCCAGAGTGCTAGGATTACAGGCGTGAGCCACCACGCCTGCCAAGAGCTATTTGAATGATTATGGAGGTAGAAACCAACCTGAGGAGTGACTGGGAGGTAGTGAAATGTAGGTAGTAAATGCAGACAGTGCATAGTAACTCTGATAGTGTTAGCTTTGATGAGGAAGACAGGGTGATAGCTAGACAGGAAAAGGGATTGAGTAAGGAAGGGCATTTTTTGTTTTTTTAAAGATGGGAGAAACTTGATCAAGTTTAGATGATTATGAGATTACTCCAATGGAGAAGAAGTTGTAGAATGTAACAGGAGGAGAATGGATAGAGCTGTGCAAGAGAAAGGGGTTCAAAGTAGAGAAACTGGTCTTGGTTATGAAGCTGGGCAAATTTAGTATAACAGGAAGGATCACGGAAAGGAATGGCTATATGGACATAGAACAAATGGATGCTGATGCAGTATGTGATATGTAATGCAATTTTGGTGGCCCTGAGTACTGTGTGAGGGAAGTGTGGCTAGGGTTGGAACAGAGGCTACATTCCTAGTCAGTCTTCTCTTGGGCCAGCTCAGCTCTTAACTTCACTTTGTCCCCTTTGGTCACTAGCCCTTTGGCCTCAACAGTGCTACGGATCCCCTTTCTTGGAACTGAGCCCTGGGCCCATGGACCCCAATGCAGCGTATCAGCTTAATTTCAACATCTTGTCTGGATTTCTTTTACTTTGTCCTGTGGCAGGGAGACCAAAACCAAACAGTTGTAGTCTTGACAAGCTATTTTAGTGACCACCTAGAGTAGTAACTATGTTTTCCTCTAGAAATCCAATCTGTAATTTTTATTTCTGAAAATTGAGTTTTCTAATACACTTCAGTGAAAAAAATCTACATTTTATTTTTCAAAATGTGTTAACCTCATGCCATAGGCCAAGCACTTGTTACCTCAAATTAAGTAAGAAGTATTTATGGCTACCTCAAAGAGTCAGGAAAGATTAAGATATACACACGCACGCACGCAGCCTTGTCTGATTTTTTCCTTTTGATAAATGCATAGACTTTTTTTTTTTTTTTTTTTGAGACAGAGTCTCACTTTATTGCCCAGGCTAGAGTGAGTGCCGTGGCGTCAGCCTAGCTCACAGCAACCTCAAACTCCTGGGCTCAAGCAATCCTGCTGCCTCAGCCTCCCGAGTAGCTGGGACTACAGGCATGCACCAACATGCCCGGCCAATTTTTTCTATATATATTAGTTGGCCAGTTAATTTCTTTCTATTTATAGTAGAGATGGGGTCTCGCTCTTGCTCAGGCTGGTCTCGAACTCCTGAGCTCAAACGATCCGCCCACCTCGGCCTCCCAGAAAGCTAGGATTACAGGCTTGAGCCACCGCGCCCGGCCAATGCATAGACTTTTAAAATATCTAGATCTATGGCCCACGCCTGTAATCCTAGCACTCTGGGAGGCTGAGGCAGGCAGATTGCTCGTGGTCAGGAGTTCGAAACCTGCCTGAGCAACAGCGAGACCCCGTCTCTACTATAAATAGAAAGAAATTAATTGGCCAACTAATATATATAGAAAAAACTAGCAGGGCATGGTGGTGCATTCCTGTAGTCCCAGCTACTCGGGAGGCTGAGGCAGAAGGATCGCTTGAGCCCAGGAGTTTGAGGTTGCTGTGAGCTAGGCTGATGCCACGGCACTCACTCTAGCTTGGGCAACAAAGCGAGACTGTGTCTCAAAAAATAAAAATAAAATATGTAGATCTGAATTCAACTTCTTTTCATGTAAAAGAAGGCCAAATTAATCCTTCTTTGGCTGAGAATATAATTTAAGGGGTCTTTTAATTTATATGTTATTCAACCCAGATGTTCCTTTTTTCTTGAGGCCTTGTTTTTTCATGCTGCCTCTATAATTAGAGGAAGACAGGGTGATAGCTAGACAGGAAAAGGGATTGAGTAAGGAGAATGTTTTTACTGTATATCAGGTAGTCTTAACCTGGTTCTGTAGATCCCAGCAGATATTGGTGCCTTTGTGGGTCCTTGAACCTTCCAGAATTATATGCAAAATTGTTGAATGCATATATGTGGATTCTTATACTAGAAAGCGTTCTTAATTTTTATTAGATTCTCAAAAGATTCTGTACTCTGAAATATTAAGAACTATTATACTATTAAAATCTTCATTTATTAGGCTTTGGTTTATGATTATTTAACATCATTTACCATTTAGATTTTCTCACTGGAGGAAAGGAAAATTGAGGATGTACTACTTCACAATTGTACTTCTCTAATTTATTGATTTTTATATTATAATTTTTGAAGCTGAAATTTAAACATTAGAATTTTTTTATGTTTAACAGGATTATAGTCATGTTACAAGTTTTGCTATAAACATATGTTTTGTTTGTAGTACCAGGACCCTCTGGTGATAATGGCATCAGTGTTACTGTGATCTTGATGGTCTGGATGGTTATTGCAGTGATCTTATTCTTACTGAGACCTCCTAATCTAAGAGGAGCCATCCTATCTGGAAAGCCAACCAGTGCTAATAATGTAAGTGTTGTAGACCATAAATCCTTTTTGGGTAGGAGCATGTATATGGCCTGGGGAGGGAGAGGACTTTGTTTTGACTGAAATAATCAAGGTTGGCAAGAGGAACATTAAACTCATGGAGTAAGTTCTTCCTGTCAATATAGGAAATCTTGCAATGCCAAATGACTTAATTTTTGTGGAGTTATATATAGAAATAAGCATATACCAGTAGCCCCAAAATAATTTTAAAATGAATTCCAATCCTTACTCCCGTGAGAAACATCAGAAGTGATCTGTTTCATAATCCACAGCAACATTGCTCAGATGTCAGTCCTGCAGCGCCCAGTTCTCTGCGCCTCACAGTGATCGAGGCCCGCACACTCTCGCTAGCTTTTATCCCCTTCTGTCCTTGCTATTAAATACAATTGAATATAAAAAAAAAAATGAAACAGATGTTTGGTATGAAAAAAGATTGAATAAAATAAAATATAAATACAGTTGAAGCACTGAGCCTATCTGGCTAAGTCCTTTTTTCTTCATGTTTTCCCATCCTGTTTTTTTCAAACCCATTTTCCATTTCTGCATCATAAGAAATCAGCTGAACTGGAAAAAGGAGAAGTAGGAATCATTCGTTTTTGGGGGATTTTCTTTTTTTTTTTTTTTTTTGAAGCAGAGTCTCACTCTGTTCTCTGTTGCCCCTGCTAGAGTGCCGTGGTGTCAACCTAGCTCACAGCAACCTCAAACTCCTGGGCTCAAGTAATCCTACTGCGTCAGCCTCCCGATTACCTGGGACGCAGGCATATGCCGCCATGCCTAGCTAATTTTTTTTCTACATATTTTTAGTTGGCCAATTAATTTCTTTCTATTTTTAGTAGAGATGGGGTCTTGCTCTTGCTCAGGCTGGTTTTGGACTCCTGAGCTCAAACAATCCACCCACCTCGGCCTCCCAGAGTGCTAGGATTACAGGCGTGAGCCACTGATTCCGGCCATTTTCTTACTTTCCATGTACAGCTTTATTAGTTTCATATCAAAGAACAACTTCCTTAATATTTGGAGCTAAAGAAATTCAACTTTTAATAATCTGACTTAGCCAGGTTTGGTGTCGCATGCCTGTAATCCCAGCTACTCGGGAGGATTGTTTGAGCTCGGGAGTTGGAGGTTAGAGTGAGCTGTGATCACACCTCTGCACTCCAGCCTGAGTGAGATAACAGAGCAAGATCCTCATCTCTAAAAAAAATAATAATAAGGCTGGGTGCAGTGGCTCAGGCCTGTAATCCTACCACTTTGGGAGGCTGAGGTGGGAGGATTGCTTGAAGCCAAAAGTTCGAGACCAGTGTGAGCAACATAGCGAGACCTCATCTCTACAAAAATAGAAAAATTAGCCAGAGATGTTGGTACACATCTGTAGTCCTAGATACTTGGGAGGCTGAGGCGGGAGGATTGCTGGAGCCCAGGTATTTGAGGTTAACAGTGAGCTAGGCTGACACCACTGCAGTCTAACCCAGGCAATAGAACAAGATCCTATCTCAAAAAACAAAACAAAACAAAGAACAAAAATAATAATAACCTGACTTAGAAGCCATTAAAAGTGACAGAAATATTGAACTCCCCTGGACCTTGATTCATGTTAGGCCAACAGTTCTAGGAACAGCAGTTCCACTGTCCTAAGAAAAAGCAGGAAAACATAGTGACTCTAATGCCCATTAGAAATATTGATCACCTTCAACTAGGGCCTTCAAATATCATGTCAGGATAAATAAATAAAATCTTCCTGAAGATTCCTAAACATTCTGATCCATCCTTTACAGTTCACATGCTCTCTATTGCAAGTGACAAAAGCCAATTCAAACTGGTTTGAAACAAGTGGCTTTATTGGTTGGCACATCAGAAACATCCAAAGGCAGGGTCAGTGATTAGGAAGTTGAACAGTGTCATCAAAGACCCAGTTTCTTTCCTCATACTATCAAGCTTCATTCCAACATGGGCTCCCCTTAGGGTCATAGGATAACTGCCAAAAGCAAGTGGAGCCACATGATTCCTCATTGACATTCTTCAGGAAGAAACAAAAGTACCTAGCTTCACTTTGAATGTACAGTAGCACTTTGCTCAACCAATCACTTTAAAAGGGGAAATGAAAATGCCTTTGTTGATTTGAAGATAACCCCTGGAGCTGGCGGGGAACACCACATCACTGTCACACAAATCCCCCTTCTTTCATACTATAGGAAAGAATGAGACAAAGGAGAATCAAGTTAATCTAGTGTTCCCTTGTGTAAAAAAGGTATGAAGAGTCCAAGTCAGTACATAGTTGGGAAGGGAGGGTGGAGGGCATTATTGCTCAGTTTTTACTATATGTGTTAGATTGTTGCACTGGGATTTAAGAAGCCAATTAAGTAATTTCTTTCTTTCCAATGCCAGGGGCAAGACCCACCAGCTCCTCCTGTGGACTAACTTTGTGATATTGGAAGTGAAAATAGTTAACACCTTGCACGACCAAACGACTAGGTGAACGAAGAATACCAGAGTACTCTTAACCCCATTAGAAATGTTTTTCCTTTTGCATCTGCAATATGGGATGGTATTGTTTTCATGAGCTTCTAGAAATTTCATTCACAAGCTTATTTTTGCTTCCTGTGTTATCACCATTCCTATTTACAGTGTATTTGAGTAAATGATTATATTAAAAAAGTTACATGGGGCTTTTTTGGTTGTCCTAAACGTAAACATTCCACTCATTCTATTTATAACTGTGATCATAATTTTTGTGATGATTTCTGGCCTGATAGAAGGAAATTTGAGAGCTCTACATTTAAATATTTTGAATAGTTTTGATAGGTTTTTTAATTGCTTTTTATAAATAAGGTATTTATAAAGCTATTTGGAGTTGTCTGAGATTGTATGAAAGAAAATTAGAACCACACTGTATTTACATTTTCCTTGGTAGTTTATTTGTGGATGACAGTTTTCTCTATTTCTTGGGACTGTGGCAGCTCTTGGAATATTTTACAAATTACAGCTGAAATCTGTATCATTTATTATAACTGGCCTGTGTGGCTAGAATAGGAGGAGAGAAGATGAAATGGGTTTTACTAATTTTTCTACTCCTATTAAAAATGTCTAATGTAATGAAAACTTTAAATAAACATGATTGATCAATACGGTGGATGATTTACAGTCCATTATCTGACATTTGTAAGCCACTGTACACTAGCCTTACAACGTTTATGAGAGGAGGAAAAAATTAATTCTTTCTGCCTTTGCCCAATATAATCTATATAGTAATAATTTAAGCTATAATTTATTTTTAAAATGAGTGCCTCTTGGGAAGCTTCCTTTCTGTTCTAACACTTCATTGTTAAAATGAAACTATCTTAAAGCTGCATTAGGGCCTGTTAGGTTACTGACATTTGAAAGCCTATTTACTTCATTTTGTTATTTGAAGAAAAATTTTGAGGCTTTTGTTATCCTTCTGACCTCTAAAAATTTTTAATGACTTCTCGGTTTATTCCAAGGGAAAAGGAGGAAAATGAGAAACAAGCAAGGGTCCTTTTCTCACCCTTTATATCATCCCTGTTTAGTAATGGGATGGATTGGGGTGGGAAGGAGCATTAATAATGTAAGTGAAATTTTCAACTGTATAAAAAAGTAAAACTTGCATTGTTTTGCTTGGTTTGACAAAAAGTGAATACAAATAGCATTTTAAAAGTCTGCGTGACCTATGTGGTTATAGAATTTTTTCCTAGCAAGTGATTGCAGATGATTTTTGGGAACTAAAAGATATTTTGCTACCAATGTAAGGATCTTTTTCCCTTAGGTTAGTCTAGCTTTTCACTGTGTAGATCTGATAAATTGTATGAATTAAACAAACTTCTTTGTATCACTGTACTATTTAATAGTCTCTGATACAATGGTGTGACACTCATAGGCTATATTTTCCCTTTATTGTGATTGCATTCTAGGCCACAAACATTAAGAGCATCATTTTAGTATATAATCCAATATTGACTGCTTGAATTTCTCCTTGTACATCTTGGCTTTGTGCTCAACTTCTTGAAATAATATTAATATAAACAACTCTTAATTATTTGTGCTAATAGAGGGGCAACATATCACAGGTAAGTTAAATCCTGGCTAAATGAATACCACATAGTAAAGGTTTCCCCTTCTGCTGTGGCCTGGAAGGCCTAGCTCTATAGCTGGTAAATACTTAAAGCAGAAAGGGCTAGATTTAGATGGAGCTAAATCCCTATAGCATTCTGTTTTCTGCCCTTGCCCCTTGAACTTTGAAGGCTTACCCATATATCTTCATAACCTATTGTTCTCTGAGCTGCTAGAAAGCCAATCCCTGGTAGAGATACTGATGTAGTCATTGAAATCTATGGCTCACAAATAAATTGAGAATGGCTTTGGTTAAAGAAGTGGCCAAAACATGGATATAGAATGTCTAGTATTAGACACTTGAACATCAAAATTCTTATTCCTGGTTCTTTCTGACACATACACTTAATTGACATATATTAGCCTTTTCCTATATGGACCATCTAGTTAGTTAGTAACAAATGTTCTTAGTGAAGTATTTAGTCTTGAGTTTTTTTGCTTGTAAAATTTCTCTGCATTCCTGAGAATAATGCACTGCACATAAAGTATTCTTGTTAACCTGACTAGTAATTTATATTATTCTATTTAATTCTTAAAGTGTCTACATGTGGCCTTTTTATTGAGTACACTCTTAAATCATTACTTGGCTTGTAAATATTCACCCAAACTGTGGCTACAATTTTTAAAAAATAATCTGGAGAAAAGGAAGATAAAGCTTAAATTTTCAACACTTTTGGCTCTTAAACATTCCACAAATGCCATTAAGAGTTTATTTTGAATTAATTGGCCAACTAAAAATTTGTAGAAAAAATTAGCTGGGCAGTTCCAGCTACTCGGGAGGCTGAGGCAGTAGGATTGCTTGAGCCCAGGAGTTGGAGGTTGCTGTGAGCTAGGCTGATGCCACGGCACTCTAGCCCAGCCAACACAGTGAGACTCTGTCTCAAAAAAAAAAAAAAAAAGAAAAGAAATAGTTTATTTTGTTTTAGAGTCATTTAATATTCTTTTATGCAAAATAATAGTGGTTTTTTTTTTTTTTGGTTTGTTTTTTGATTTTGTTTTCCATATGGAAAAGGTTAACATTGGAAGTGTTCATAGTAAAAGATTTTATCATGTTATCTGTCCAAGTACTATCCCATAGTCAGTGTAACTTGAAGAGATTTTCTGAAATAACTGTTGAATTCAGCTTCCATGGCTACTTTTAGCATCCTTGTGGTATGTGATGTAATAGTGTTTATGGAATTACTAATATCTTAAATTTTCAAAGGAATCTGGGAAATCTGTCACTCTAAATGAAAGTCTGTCACTCAAATGAGTATGTGCTCAAATTTGAACAGCTTAGTTTAAGACACAAAACAGCAACTGGAAGAAGGAAAAATGAAGAGAGTTTACAGCTAATGGATTAAATTTTTGTTGTTGCAATAGTAAGCTTAGTCTTATAATATTTCAAAATGAAAAATCATATGTATTTGTTACCATGTCTGAAGATTACTTTGTTAAAAGCAAAAGTGGTCATGTGATATACTAATGTTAATTGCTGTTTTTATATTTTAAATTATGCCAAACAAATCATGTCTGTGCCATCCAGGTTTTATTGTTAATCTTTTACTGAGTACTTGGATTGGGATAAAGGGCTTGTACTATGCACTTTTTATTAATGAATAAATAGAAAACATTAGTAACACTCTTTGTTTTATGTTTGGCTTTTGTGGGAAGAGAAGCAAGCATCTTTTGCTTAGATGTTAACATCCTATATTAAATGTTTCTTTTGTAAGACTTTGTACCCCTAACTAAAGACGTTCCTAAGAGAGAACTGAAGTTGTAAGAAAAGTTGTAAGAAAAATATATAATAGCAGTATGTGGATAGTATTCAGAAGTAGAGATTCTAAGACTCTCTAGGAAATTAGATTACAATTATTAAATCATTTCTTTGGTTCTTTTTTTTTTTTCCTAGAATATGGTCAAGATATGGTCAAGTAGATATTTGACTGGAGGGAACAATATCCAAGAGTAGTAATTATTTGAGCAGATGTATCTTACTCAAAAGGAGCTAGACATGTACATTTACTGAAAACACACACAAGTGAAAATTTGCTTTTGTTCTGTGACCTGGAATCTGTCCAGACACTAAAGATCATTAATACCCACATACGTGTACAAATGGTAAAATTGCTCTGGCATGGTCTGATCTCAGTGTCTATGTGATAAGTGTTATTTAAAATAGCAAAATTTGTGAAACACATAATTCCCTGGAGACAGTGATTTTTTTTATGATTTCAGTCTAAAGATTGTCATGTACATGTCAATGCATATCTGAATCTCCAGTAAAACTGTTAAGTTTTTATTAAATGGTTCTGCAATACCAGTTTTCCTCCCAGGAAATGAAATTCAAATAAAATAAGTTGTTTGCTTCCTGCCATTTTACCTGATGATTTTTTTCAGTCTGGATCTCAGTTTGTTGTTGGGTTTTCCCCCCAAAAGATGTTCCATAAACACCAACTATGATTATCTTTCACGAACAAATGTTTTAAAACTATAGAGTTACCAAAGATTTTCCCATTAGCTGCTTGTAGAGAAAGTTAGTATGCATATCTTTTGTCAAACAAATGGACTATGTTTGTTCAATAAACATTTCAACAAATGTTTATACTTCTTGCTTAACTGATTCTGTATGCTTTAAAATGGATGTTATTCAAAATTAGATTATGGAAACCATTTTAAATCATCAGATGCCAGATTAAGATTTCTGTTGAAGGTGGGGTGGGAGAGATTTGGGAGAAGTAAGGATTATATAGGGGTGGAAAACAGTATGTATAGTTTAAAGAATAAAGCAACTTTCATATTAATACATTTTTTACAAAAGCATTTATTCCCTTACACAAATCTCCACTTATTTCTAGGAAATTTAGGAATGAGAAAAATTGTCAAGAGTCTTTACCTCTTATCTGGTCCTACACTGTTCACAACTGCAGACACTCAGTCTATGTCTTGATGATTAATGGTTTTGAATTGCATTTTTTATTAGTTTTGAAAACTTGAGCAGAATTAAAGAGCATATATGCCACATAAGTTCAGCATTGTAGAAAAAGTCTCTTGTGTTTTTTTAAAGCAACGAATCTGCTATACAGACACTTGTTAATTCAGTAAGTGTCAAAGGGAGAGGCATTTTATATACAAAAGGCATCACAGACCCTGGGTTGAATGCAGCTTTCTATGACAACCAATTAGTATGTAAACAAATTTTGGAAGTCCGGATGTACTAAAGGAGATTCCTTACAATTATTCAGCCAGGACAATTTTGTGGTTACAAGATACAGGCAGACATAAACAGAGCCTATACTCTCAACAAATGGGTTAAGATTTATAATCTTGCAAATATCGTTAGACTTCATTTTTACCAGCTTTTTCTTAAAACTACATTTTACTCTGTTTTGCCTCACATTACACTTATGTCAACATCCTCTCATCTGAGAAGAGTTTCACTGGCAACTGCCTGTTGAAAACTGACAGTCTTAAGATTCAAGCATAAGGCCCGGTGCGGTGGCTCAAGCCTGTAATCCTAGCTCTCTGGGAGGCCGAGGTGGGCGGATCCTTTGAGCTCAGGAGTTCGAGACCAGCCTGAGCAAGAGCGAGACCCCATCTCTACTATAAATAGAAATTAATTGGCCAACTAATATATATAGAAAAAAAATTAGCTGGGCATGGTGGCACATGCCTGTAGTCCCAGCTCCTTGGGAGGCTGAGGCAGCAGGATCGCTTGAGCCCAGGAGTTTGAGGTTGCTGTGAGCTAGGCTGACGCCATGGCACTCACTCTAGCCTGGGCAATAAAGTGAGACTCTGTCTCAAAAAAAAAAAGATTCAAGCATGATTCTGCTAGCCAAAGCTAAATCAGAAAGTACAAGGCTTAAGGAAATCTAGGGCAAATAAACTAATATTGTATAGTTTCATTTCTCCATTAAAGAATGGACAGGACTTATAGTTTTCTCCTTTCTTAATATCTTTTTTTTTTTTTTTTGAGACAGAGTCTCACTTTATTGCCCAGGCTAGAGTGAGTGCCGTGGCGTCAGCCTCGCTCACAGCAACCTCAAACTCCTGGGCTCAAGCAATCCTGCTGCCTCAGCCTCCCGAGTAGCTGGGACTACAGGCATGCGCCACCATGCCCGGCTAATTTTTTCTATATATATTAGTTGGCCAATTAATTTCTTTCTATTTATAGTAGAGACAGGGTCTCGCTCTTGCTCAGGCTGGTCTCGAACTCCTGAGCTCAAACGATCCGCCCACCTCGGCCTCCCAGAGAGCTAGGATTACAGGCTTGAGCCACCGCGCCCGGCCCTTTCTTAATATCTGAAGGATTTTTTTAATATGTCACAGTATTTCAAGAACTCAGAGTGACATAGATAATTTGATAATGGCTAATTCCTTGTGCTCTCTTATATTAATGTTTTTTGATGCTAATCTCTGAAAGCATTAAAGATATTCTAAGAATTTTTGGTTGAGGAAAGCTGATAATTGTCATTTATCACTTATGCTATAATTTTCATAATATAAATGCCTAGGCACAAAGACTCATAGTCCACAAAAACACTTCTCATTCTCAAACTTCTATTAATATTGTCATTATAGCAATTTTGTCATGTGCACTACATTTAGCATACAGTCAATTAAAAATAATATATTTAGTATTGTCAACAGTATTAAGCCTTGGGGGGACAAATGCTAAATAAGATTGCTTTGTGTGAGAGAGGCTTACTCGTTAAGGTAAACAATTTATTCAGGTTATTAGCTTTTCTTGTGACTAAAAAATATACCAGAGACTGTAGCACAGTCATTCTCAAACTTCTTGGTTTTGGGATCCCAAAGAGCTTTTGTTTATATGAGTTATATCTATCAATACCTACTATATCCAAAATTAAAACTAAGAACAATGAAATGTATTAAGCATTTTTAAATAATACATGTTAATCTAACTATTTTTTATGAAAAATAACCAATTTCCAAGATAAAATGAATGGTACTATTTCATTATTTGCAAATCTCAATGTCTGGCTTAATATAAGCAAGCCGGATTATCATTTCTACTTCTGCATTCAATCTGTTGCAGTATGTTCTCTTATGAAACTGTTTATATGTTACTTTTCAATGACTAAAAGATTAATGTTATTTTGAGCAGCTTATGCCTTGGCTGATGAACACAAATTATATGACCCTTGGGCAGCCCACTTTGGAGCATCAGTTCCCTCATTAATATTTTACAACACAGCTAAAGTGAGGATCAAATGAAATGTTTCTAAAAATGCTTTGTAAAGCGCTACATAAATATTGTTATATAAAGGCCTTCACCATTCCAACACAAACACACACCCTGAAGATGTGAGGCCTTCAGAAATCCCAAAATTTAAACAATGCGCCAGTTGATTCTGAGATGTAGTTAAGTCAAGTAGAACATATATAGTCCATAGCAGAAACAAAGGCAAATTCACAGAAACAAGTGAGAGTTTGGCAGAACTGAGATACAACTATTGTAAGATTCAGAGGGGACCTCAAAGGCACAGACAAAAATAAAAATAAATGAGATTACAGCAAATTGTAAAAAATCTTCTGCACAGCAAAGGAAACGTACAGAATAGGAGAAAACCTACAGACAACCTACAGAATAGGAGATAATATTTGCAAACCATCTAAGGGATTAATAATCAGAACATATAAGGAACTTACCTCAGTAGCAAAAAACCAAATGATCTAATTTAAAAATGAGCAAAAGATCTGAATAGACATTTCTCAAAAGAAGACATGCAAATGGCCAACAGGTATATGAAAAAATGCTGAACATCCACGAATCATAATGGAAATGCATATCAAAACCACAATTAGAAATCTTCTCATCATGGTTAAAATGGCTTTTATCAAAAAGACAAATAAATGCTGGTGAGGATGCAGAGAAAGGGGAACACTTGTACATTATCGGTGGGAATGAAAATTAGAAGAGCAACTATGGCGGGGTGTGGTGGCTCACGCCTGTAATCCCAGCACTCTGGAAGGCCGAGGTGTGCGGATCACTCGAGGTCAGGAGTTTAAAACCAGCCTGAGCGAGAGCGAGACCCCGTCTCTACTATAAATAGAAAGAAATCAATTGGCCAACTAAAAATATATATACAAAATATTAGCGGGGCATGGTGGCATGTGCCTGTAGTCCCAGCTACTAGGGAGGCTGAGGCAGGAGGATCGCTTGAGCCCAGCAGATTGAGGTTGCTGTGAGCTAGGCTAATGCCATGGCACTCACTCTAGCCTGGGCAACAAAGTGAGACTCTGTCTTAAAAAAAAAAAAAAAAGAGGAGCAACTATGGAAAACAGTGCAGATGTTTCTCAAGAAACTAAAAATAGAACTACCGTATGATCCAGGAATCCCACCGCTTGGTATATATTCAAAAGAAAAAAAATCAGTATATTGAAGAGATTATCTGCACTCCGTGTTTTTTACAGCACTATTCACAATAGCAAAGATGTGGATTAACCTGCATCCATCAACAAATGAATAGATAAAGAAAATGTGGTATATATACAGAATGGAATACCAGTCAGCCATAAAAAATGAAATCCTGAAATTTGAAGCAACATGAATGGAAATGGATGTCATTATGTTAAGTGAAATAAGCCAGGCACAGAAAGACAAATACCACAAGTTCTCATATGCTGAAACTAAAAAAGTGAATCTCATAAAAGTAAAGTTGATTGGTGGTTACCAGAAGACGGGAAGGGTATTGGGAAGAAGGGATGAAGAGAGATTGGTTAATAGGTACAAAAATACAGGTAGTCAGAATAAGATCTAATTTTCAATAGTACAGTAGGGTGACTATAGTTAATTTATTGTATAGTTCAAAATAGCTAAAAGAGAACAATGGAAATGTTCCCAACATAAAGAAAAGATAAATGTTTGAGGTGATAGATATCTCAATTACCCTGATTTGATCATTACAAGTTTTATGTACACATGCATCAAAATATCACATGTATCCCATAAATATTTACAACTACTATGTATCAATTTTTTAAAAAGATTCAGGCCAGGTGTGGTGACTCATGTCTGTGATCCCAGCATTTTGGGAGGCCAAAGTGGGAGGACTGCTTGAGGCCAGGAGTTCAAGACCAGCCTGGGCAACACAGTGAGACCCCATCTCTCTAAAAAAAATTAGCCAGGCTTGGTGGCATGTGCCCGTAGTCCCATGCACTCGGGAGGCTGAGGCAGGAGGATTGCTTGAGCCCAGGAATTGAAGGCTGCAGTGAGCTATGATCACTTCTCTACACTTCAGCCTAGGTGACAAAGTGAAATCCTGTCTCTAAAAAGTAATGAAAATTAAAAGATTTAGCTGGGCATGGTGGCATGTGCCTGTAGCCCCAGCTACTCAGCAGACTTGAGCCCAGGAGTTTTAGGCTGCAGTGCGCTATGCCAATCAGGTGTTCGCACTAAGTTCAGCATTAATATGGCAACCTCCCAGGAGTGGGGGACTGCCAAGCTGCCTAAGGAGGGGTGAACCAGCCCAGGTTGCAAACGAACCAGGTCAAAACTCGCATGCTGATTAGCAGCAGAATTGCGCCTGTAGATTGCCCGCTCCGCTGTAGCCTGGGCAACAGAGCAAGACCTCATCTTTTAAAATGATTAAATACATAAATACATGAATACATAAAATTTTTAAAAAGATTCAGAGGCTTGTTTTTTTGAGACAGAGTCTCACTCTGTTGCCTGGGCTAGAGTGCCGTCTCATCAGCCTTGCTCACAGCAACCTCAAACTCCTGGGCTCAAGCCATCCTCCTGCCTCAGCCTCCCGAGTAGCTGAGACTACAGGCATGTGCCACTGTGCCCGGGTAATTTTTTCTATTTTTAGTTGTTTAACTAATTTCTTTCTATTTATAGTAGAGGCAGGGTCTCACTCTTGCTCAGGCTGGTCTTGAACTCCTGAGCTCAAGCAATCCTCCCACCTCGGCCTCCCAAAGTGCTAGGATTACAGGCGTGAGCCACCATGCCCAGCCAGAGGGGTTTTTTTATAGGTGTGAAAAACTTCCATTTTCCAAACATTACTTCACATATCTAATCCAAAACCTGTATTTCACACCTAAATAAGTGATAATGGGCTTTAGTGTTTAGGCTGATAGGTCACTATAATAATAATTTAAAAACGGAGTAAGAAATGGAGGCAACGGCAGAAGTGTCTTTTTTTCTACAAAGCACCCCATTATTTCAGAGAAATATATTGGTACTCTCCATCCATAAACTTGCAAAGGGAACACATTTTTTCATTTCTACGCAAATGCTAGATAATACTATTTTCAGTGGTCGCGAAAGTTCTCACGGGGCCGGGACAGCATGAGACTCCAAGTCCGACCTTTGTGATCTCTTCCCCTTGATAGGAGAGCTGCTGATTTTCTTTAGCTGTCAAACAATATAGAGAACTGGTGTAAAGAACTGTCTTAGGATTTTCCCTATATCGGATCACCTTGGAGCAGTTACTTAACTTTTCTGAGCCTTAGGTCAGGAACCAATTTGGTTAATGCCTCACGTTCATTTATTCATTCATTTGTTTACTGTTGAGCATTAAAGATAAGAAAAATTTTACAACACATGGTTCTAGCTCTCAACTTTTTAAAAAGGGTATGGATATGTCAATATAATCCTTTATCAAGATGAGTATCCAGCCACTAGGGAAAACATTAAATGAAGATTAAAAATAGAAGATCACAGTTTCCAATCAAGATTTTAAAATCCTTAGAAGATAAACTGAAAGACAATGTCTTAGTCTGTTTTGTGTTGCTATAATAGAATACCACAGACTGGGTAATTTATAAAGAATGATAATTTATTTCCTCACAGTTCTGGAAGCTAGAAAGTTAAAGATCAAGGGTCATCTAAGGAGGGCCTTCTTCCTGTGTCATATCATGGCAGGAGGCAAAAAAGAAAAGAAAAAAAATATATATATATAAAATGACAAAGTGGTGGGAGAGAGGGAGAAATAGGAGGGGGGATAAGGAGAGAGAAGAGGGATAGGAGGGAGGCAGTGCGGGAGGGAGAGGCCAGAGCTCAGCCTTTTATGAGGAATCCACTCCATGCTAGGGCACTGCTGCATCCATGAGGGTGGAGCCTCATCACCCAAACACCTCTCATTAGGCCCCGCCTCCAACACAGCTGCACTGGGGAGTAAGTCTCCCACACATGAGCTTTAGGGGAAACATTCAAATCATAGCAGCAAATACATTTTGATTAATAGGTTAATAAATCCATTGCAAGAAAAGACGAAGAACAAACTATTAGATCAGTAGTTCTCAACTCTGCTACACATTATACCCACCTAGAGAGCTTTAAAAACTACTGATGCCTTGGCCCCACACCTGAGAGATTCTGATTTAATTGGTATGGGATTTAACCTGAGCATGTACAGGTGATTCTAACAGTAGTTAAGGGTGAGAACCACAGACCATAAAGAATGCTAACCCTTGTATTTAATTCTAGAGATGAAAAATAAAACAGCGACAAAAGCAAAACTCATTTCCTTCATACCAATTGATTTATATATAGAGAGAGAGGGAGAGAGAGACAGATAGACACGGGATTCACTGAAACCCTGAATTCTACTGCAGAATTATTTTTAATACAGTGATGTTACACAGTTTTTCCTCATGCCTAAAAATAATGCTTTTTGTCAAATTTTTTCTAGTGGGGGTAAGGAAGGCAGATGTCATCCTTCTTCCTAGGTGGCCCCAACAGAAGCCTATTTGGTTAAGCGAAGGCTCCGTGTTAAAACACACACACACACAGTCCCCTACGCTCACACAAACATAAGCCAAGGAGACAAAAACACCACTATCATTATAAGGAATAAGGGTAGGATTATTATTTTGCAATGAGTTGGATCAAAATCATGTTAATAGGGTAAATGTTCATTTTTCACATACTAATAATTAAACTTTGTGGTCTGCCATGGCCTGTTTACAGGACGGAGGATGAACACAGAACACAAAAGAAAACACAGACACACATACAAAGACAGTTGACTCAAGTGTCCAATGCACCGGTCAGTTTTATTTTATACTCTAAAAAATTAAAGTTAGTTCCTTGTACGTAATCACGCAGGCATTGCAGCAGTGGGCATAAATTCTGGAACTCGTAGTCTTAAGGATACAGATGTCCCCTGACTCAAGGTTTCCAGGTGGTTGCTATAGGCACCAGGCATAGATCACGGACCGAGATTAGCAAGGATGGCAAGGCAGCCACAGGGGGCATTTCTCATCCCCAGTTTCTCCTAGGCTGATCCCCTAAGATCTTAGGCTGACCTCCGACGGTTGTGCCTGGCTTAGGTCGCCCCTCCCTTGAGGGGTCTTACCCGTCATTAACTAACCAGCCATCTCATGGGGCTAAGCAGCAATCACAGGAACAATGTGTTTATCGTGCCTCAAAGGAGGCCACACAATGTAGTCTTCATTCTGGGCAAAATCTGCCCACCTAAAATTTGGGAGTTCTATTACTAAAGAAGGAAAGTGTGGTTAATGGGGCCAGCTGGAAGTCACTGCCACAGAGAGGAAACTCAATATTTCAGTGTTGGCTATAATGATTTTGAGGTGCCTGTTAGACACCCAAGTGGAGCTCTTTAGTAGGGCGTGGGATACAAAGGTGTAGAGCTAAGTATCCACCAGGAAAGGAGAAGTTAAGAACTAACAGAATATAAATGGTATTTCAATTTTGGGGATTGATAAAATCACTTAGGGAGAGAATAAAGACAGAGAAAGAAGAAATCCCAGGACTGGGACCTGGGGTGCTACAATATTTAGAGTTCTGACAGAGAAAGAGCCAAAAGAGTAGACTGAGAAGAAACAGGTAGTGAAAGGAGAAGAAAACTATGAGAGTGCAGTGTCTTGGAAACCTGGAAAAGAAAGCAAATCTCTAGGAGAGAGGGCTCAACAGTGTCAAATTCTGCTGAGAAGTCAAATCAAGGAGACAGAAAATTGAACATTTTGGCAGAAAGGATTTTTTACTGGTGAACTTAATGTGTCTGAGTGATGGGCACGAAAACCCAGCCGGAGGAGTTAGGGAAAGAATTAAGGGCAAGGAAGGAGAGATAGTACAAAGAACTTTCTGGAGGAGTTTTCTGATGAATAGGAGCAGAAAATGGGGGTAGTCACTTGAGTGGGATCTGAGAGTGAGGGGAGAGCTTTTTGTTGTTATTGTTCTTGTTTTATTGAGATGGAAAATAAGAATATCTGTAGAGTTGTCAGGGCATACCCATACAGCCCTCTCCACTTCTCCACAGTGACAGCACCTCTTTGCTGGCCTGAGCACCACCATCATTGCCTGAGACGATGAGATGCTCTGAGCTCTACATGTTCTTGCCAAAGCTCCCTCATACCCACCTTCCTGCCCTTGCCCTACGCTTATGTCTTCACTATGATAATCAGCCTCAGAACCTACTATCAGGATTACTCCTATCACATCCTATCACCCTGCTTATATTAGCATCCGCTAGAAGCCCAAGACTCCCA